>PVIW01002894.1:0-95484 GCA_004026585.1 Noctilio leporinus | reverse complement strand
CCAAAATTCAAAGGGAACCAACTGTATGGAAAAACATAATTGCCAATGATACCTCAAACAAGGGTCTGATCTCCAAAATATATAAAGAACTAATGCAACTCAACACCAGGAAGACAGACAACCCAATTAAAAAATGGGCAAAGGACCTGAACAGACAACTCACTGAGGAAGATATACAAAGGGCCCAGAGGCATATGAAAGAATGCTCAACATCACTAGTCATCAGAGAGATGCAAATTAAA
Organism: Noctilio leporinus; assembly: GCA_004026585.1. Taxonomy (NCBI): domain Eukaryota; kingdom Metazoa; phylum Chordata; class Mammalia; order Chiroptera; family Noctilionidae; genus Noctilio; species Noctilio leporinus. The sequence continues at coordinate 95,242 of PVIW01002894.1, read as the reverse complement.
ACCACAATAAGATACCACTTCACACCTTTCAAAATGACAATCATCAGCAAATCAACAAACAGCAAGTGTGGGCGAGGATGCGGGGCAAAGGGAACCCTCATACACAGTTGGTGGGAATGTAGGCTGGTGCAGCCACTGTGGAAAACTGTATGGGGTTTCCTTAAAAAAACTAAAAATGGAACTGCCTTTTGATCCAGCAATTCCACTACTTGGACTATACCCAAAGAATCCTGAAATTCTTTAGAATTTCATAAGAACCTATGTACACCTATGTTCCTAGTGGCACTATTTACAATAGCCAAGTGCTGGAAACAGCCTAAGTGCCCATCAGTGGATGATTGGATCAAAAAACTTGGATACATTTACACAATGGAATTCTATGTAGCAGAAAGAAAGAAGGAACTTGTACCCTTTGCAACAACATGGATGGAACTGGAGAGTATTATGCTTAGTGAAATAAGCCAGTCAGTGAAGGACAAATACCATATGATCTCACCTCTTATGGGACAATAATGAACAAAACTAACAACAGCCAACACAGAACCAAGTATATGAATACAAGGATTAGGCCTTCAGTGGTCAGGGGAACGGTGTAGGGGGGAGGGAGAGGTAGAGGCAAAGATGGGGAGCAGCTTAGACAAGAACCTAGTATAAAGGAACCATGGACATGGACCACAGGTGGGATTGACTTTGGGGATAATGGGTGGGTGGGGAGGGGGATAGAGGGGAGCAAAAAGGGGATGGATGTAATACAACAACAATAAATTTTTTAAAAAAATCAAAATAGCCTCAACTCTCTTATTATAACTTGATTCAATACATTCTGGGGAAGTTTGAATAAGGTCACAACACTATTTGAAGCTTCATATATTCAAATACAAAATAACTGAAGAAAGTCTAAACAAACAAAAAAGTTATATTCAGAAGCATTATGCAGTAAGTGTTTTGTTCTGCTATAATTTGCTTCCAATCAATGGCATTACATATAATTTATTCCTTTTAAAATTGCATAACAATATGAGTACCATTCATTATAGCATGATAAAATAAATCACATCTGTTGGGATATTTAAACACTAAATATAAGGTATATTCAATATATTATTTGTTTCAATTAAAGGAAATAAAATTAGAAGCCCTGAGAGATGTTGATGAGTCAGGATGGGAAATAAACATAAACAGATTAAAATAGTATCAGAAGTCAATTTCTCTCTCTCCCTAGATAAATGCAAAACATATATTTTCTCTATTTTGAGTGTCTTAGGGTGTCCTTTTACAAACACGTATAGCATGGGAGTAAGAAGAAGAGAGTGTTCTGAGAGTTAAACGCCATCAAATTGGAATCATGCACCTTTAGTCACAATCTTAAACAAAAGGATAAGAAAGATACTCAGAAACTTCAATCATTTCCATGTCTTTCTTTCTTTCACTCAATTCATTTGAAAATTCCTGAGATTCTCAACAATCAACATTGTACCTAAAAATCGCATAGCTGTGCCAGTTAACTATTTCCACTTCTCGTGATTTTGTGCCTATTGAGTAGTAGATACTTTACACAACACTAGAGGTATGATCTATAACTGTATTTTCTCTTAAAATGAGTGAATATGACAGGTAAGTTTTTTATACTTAGAAGTTTTAATAAATGACACTTCTAGTGCAATAGGGACATTTGCAAAATTTGAGTCAGTATGAGTCATTATTCTTATGCTGCGTCCATATTAATTTAGAAGATAGACTTTCAAAATCATCACCATTGTATGCTTTTTATTGTACATTTCCTATTTTCCCTAGTGAGAATTAAGATAATGAATTGAAATAGTTTAGAACATCATATATAGAGATTATTAATGTGTAGTATAATAGAGTAAATATGCAGTAGAGTGCTAAAATAATTATTTGCTGATTGTTCATGACAAATTGCATTATTGTCAAAGTGTTCCCTATTGCCCTGTTATTTGCCATTTTCTTTGGCCAAGTGAAATGTGCGTGTAAACTTTTTCATGAACACACACTAGGAGCCACTGTGTGCTTTTTATATTTGTCTTCTTGGTGCTAAGAGACCTAAATGTCTCAGAGAAGGATTGGTCCTGCAGCCATGGTTTGAAAAAGAAAACTTATAATGGACATGAGTGTGGTTGTAAGTTATGAAGATGGTGCACCATTTGTTATCATAGTATAAAGTGACCAAAGCTAATGGAATATATAATTCTGCACAGCATCATAGCACACATTTTATATAAACCATACATTTTAATTCTGATAGCAGCCTTTTGATACATTATTATCTGCAGCTTAACAGTGAGAAAAATAAATCTCAGGTAAACTGAGACTACAAAGTAATTCAATGACTAATTTGACGTTAAAAATCTAGGCATTAGGACACCGGCTGGTGGCACAGAGGATAAGATACTAGCCTGTGAACCCAAAAGTCACTGGTTTGATTCCCAGCCAGGGCACATAATCAGGTTGCAAGCCAGGTCTCCAGCCAGATCCATAGCTGGAGGCAGGTGAAAGGCAACCATAAGTTGATGTCTCTCTCCCTCTCTGTCTCCTTACCCTTCTCTCTAAAAATAATAAATAAAATAAAATAAAAAAATCTAGGCAATAAACTAATATTCTATGTGTCATCATTTGTTTTATAGATATATCACATGACATATTGAAGGCTTAAGTTTATGGAAAAAACTATATCTGAAGCTCAATTGCCTTATTTTGAAGTCTCGTTTTCTTTTATCTACATGAAAATCTTAAACAGTAATGTTAAGCAAAAAAAAAAAAAAAGTTCTTCCTGCCCTGGCTGGTATGGCTCAGTGGATTGAGCACTGGCCTGCTAACCAAAGGGTCCCAGTTTGATTCCCAGTTAGGGTACATGCCTGGGTTTCAAGCTAAATCCCAGGTGAGGATGCATGAAAGACAACCACACATTGATGTTTCTCTCCCTCTCATTCTTCCTTCCTTTGCCTATCTTTAAAAATAAATAAATAAAATATCTGTTTGGATTCATTTTTACACATGGGTGTCTGATTAATCCAGCAGCATTTATTGAAAAGAATCTTGTTCTGGCTAGTGTGGCTCAGTTGATTGGAGCGTTGAGGCATAACAGAAAAATGTGCGTTCAATTCTGTCATGACAAATACCTAGTTGCAGTATGGGTTCACATCACGGTGGGTATGATCTCCCTTCAAGGTGTGTGCAATCCCTATCTTGGAGAGTGTGGGAGGCAACCAATTCATGCCTCAGACATTCATGTTTCTTCTCTATTCCTCTTCCTTTCCCTCTAAAAAAAAATATATATATATATATATATATATTGACAATGTCCTTGATTGCTGATCCACTAGGCCCTGGACCAGTGCTGTATCATTTCTTGAGGGAAATGAAATAGGAGGATTCAGTGCTTTCCTTGGCTTTAGGATCCTGCTGATACCATTTCAGTGAGGAAAGGTTTAACTTTTTCCATTTTGGCTTGTTGCTTTACTAAGCAATTCTAGTACCTGACAGCTCTCTCCTGCCCACTCAGCTGAGCTCTTTGTTTTTGTTTTTGTTTTTTTTTAATATTTTATTTATTATTTTTAGAGAGAGGGGAAGGGAAAGAGGCAAAAGAGAGAGAGACATCAATGTATGGTTGCCTTTCACTTATCTCCAGCTACAGACCTGGCTGGAGACCTGGCTTGCAACCTGATTATGTGCCCTGGCTGGGAATCAAACCAGGAACCTTTGGGTTTGCAGGCCGGTGCCTTATCCACTGTGCCATCAGCCAGGGCTTCAGCTGAGCTCTTGACATGATACATGCTTATGTTATTATTGACAATTTAATTTTACTTACCAAAATGATGCTGGTACAAGGCACAGGCTTTGTAGATATGCCTATAAGAAAATGAACATTTTTATGACCCTTTAATGTTATAGCAGATTGGCTTCATATGTTATTATGATACATAACATCAAGATATACCAAAATAATCCACTGTTTTAAGTTATTTTACATCATGGTATATAGATCATTGTAATTTGAGGACTTCAGTTAATAGAAGTGGCTAGGTATTGTGAACTGAGTTTTCATAATTTTTGAATTTTTACTTGGCAATACCTTATTTTATTTTGTTTTTTTATTTTTATTTTTTTTTGCATGACTATTTTTGTGTACAATTTTAGGTATAATATACACTATACAATTCCTTCAATTTTTAAAGTATCAGTTAATTTGAAGTTTATTGACTAGAAAGCTGCTTTTTCTTATTTTTAAATTTAACCTTTATTTTTCCCATTACCTTTTAGTCATTTTATACCCCTTCCCCTAGCAATCACCACTGTTGTCCATGTCCATGAGTCTTTTTTCCTTTTTGCTAAATCCCTCCAACCCACCACTACCACCCCCTCCAGTTTTTTCTCTATTTGATTATTCTAGAATCTATTGGGTTGGTGAAAAGGTTTGTTTGCTTGTTTCTAAACATAAAACAGCTCTAGTAGAACTTAATAGTCATTAACTTCATTCAGAACAATTTTGTTATTAGATTGTATTGTTAAGAGTTATCATATCAGTGTGCATTAAAAAACACAATAGATGAAATTTTGCAGCCATTTTCATATTAAAGATGAAAGAAAACATGCAACATTTTCAACATATTATGCTTTATTATTTCAAGAAAGGTAAAAACTCAACTGAAACACATATACAAAAGACTTGTATAGTGTATGGAGAAAGTGCTTTGGCCAATTAAACATGTCAAAAGTGGTTTATGAAGTTTTGTACTGGAGGTTTCTCACTAGACAATGCTCTATGGTCATATAGACCAGTTGACGTTGACGGTGATCAAATTGAGGCATAAATTGAGAACTATCAATAGCATTCCATGCAGATAGCTGACATACACAAAATATTCAAATCAATAAGGCTATTGGTGAGAATAAAACAAATTTGTCTTTTATTTTATAGAAAAAGCTAAATGGACATTTTGGCCAACCTAATATATAGACTTGCATTCCTATTTATATCTATTTCATTCTTTTTCTACCTGTTTATAATTTGTCCTCAGAAGTCAATTACCTTTGTGCCCTAGCCAGTGTGGATCAGTTGGTGGAATTATCATCCCATGGACAGAAAAGTTGCAGGTTTGATTCCCAGTCAAGGCATATGCTTGGGTTGTGGGTTTGACCCCTGGAGTGTTTGACCCCCAATTAGGGCATATTCCTTGGTTGGGGCACATGTGAGAAGGCAGCTGGTCAATGCTTCTCTCTTAGGTAATTGTCTCTCTCTTACTCTCTCCCTTCTCCTCTTTCTAAAGAGCAATGCAAAAATGTCCTCAGGTTAGAGTAAAATAAAGCCAATTGCTTTTGTAATTAGGATTATTTTAAAAAAAGTGTAGAGTTTATTTTTCTCAAAATTCTCAAGCCATTCTATATATTTCCTTAAGAAATCTGGTCATTGACTCATATCCAAACTTTCTAAAAACTTTTACATTGGCTTTACTATCATTAGCCTCAAATTAAATTTTGTGTTAAACACAAAAGGCATATTTTCTTAACTCATTAGGAAATGCTGTTGTTGATGAGCTTAATACATGAAACTGCATTTTTATCAACTGATTATAATGATTTTCTAAATATTTAGTTATGTAACTTCTCCTAATTTAAGACAATTTGTTTCACAGTATATTGATCACTAATATATTGTGAATTATATTAATATTATGTATCATGTACAATTTTTTTGTTAATAAAACATGAAGATTATATGCACAGGTGCTATAGTACAACATTAACCACTTTGATAGCAGAAAAGACTAGAATTCAAATCTGGCTGCAATGTAGTACTTTTAGAGCCTCTTTAGAAGTTGAATATTTTTCTTATTGGCTGTTTCCTCATTTATTAATGTAGGGCTCATATATTTGTAATAAAAAGTAAACAATACGATGTATAGAAACTACTCAGCTTTATGTGCTGCCACAAGTATTAAATAAATAAAAGCTATTATTTGCATTAATATTGACATCTTTGTCTCTGTACATTTATTTTCAAAGTCTTATAGCAAAAAATAGTAAAAGAAAAATTGTGGAGCAAAAATAGGAATTATATTATTTTATAATTCTAATGCAATCTTAGCAGGTGCTATATTATTGCAATAAATTATAGCTTTAGGTTTTTAGAGAAAAAAAGGAGTATTTAAAATCCAGATGTGGGCTTTCACTAGTATTGGGAAAAAATGACTCTCTTTAACATTGCAATTTAAAAGCTTACTGAATAATGATTATTATTTGCTTACATTTCTATATTTATTACCAGTATTTCTGTAGGTCCTCATTACTAAAAAGCTACATCTTACTGATTTTGGAGTAATCTAATATATTCAAAGAAGTACAAAAAATTTCAGAAACTGAACCTATTCAGGAGGAGGCAAATTTATACTAAATCATACCACTAGCATGGAACACTGACAAAATCTAGTTTATGTCATTATTTTGTAAGTGGGATAATTTATGACTAAAAATTGTTAGCCTACTTACAGCAAGTTACAGAGGAAGTCAGTAGCAGAGCCTTTCATGTCTCTGGTGTATTTTTCTTTTTATCATAATTATGGATAATTTATTATTTTGACATATAACATATGGTATTTGCAGGGAAAACTGGATTGGAAATGGCATTTAATCTTTCAATACCACTGCACTTTTTGCTTACAATACTAAAAATGTATCAATAAAAAAGGAAGCTAAGATTTGATTTGATTTGAATTCATACATTTAATACACTTAAAAGATAGAATGATTAAAAAACAAATAAACAAGAGCCAAAAAAGTTGAACCAAAAAGAGAATAAAAGAAACAAAATGGTCCTGATAGGAAAATGTAAAGCATCTAGGTTTCCTAAAGAAATTGATTCCAGGTTATGGGCCACAGTAAGGGATATTCTCAAGAGTTAAGCTGCTTAGAGTACTTCCAATAATGGATGTGATATGTAGCAGGATAGTTTACTGTAAGCAATGTATTTATGCTTCCCCAATCAGCTGTTTTTTGGTCTTAAAACACATCACATTTGCTGTTGGATCACATATTTTATAGCATACATAATTTGTCCTAACTGGTGTGGCTCATCTGGGGTCATCCCACAAAGCAAAAATTCACAAGTTCAATTCCCACCAGGGCACATGTCTGGATTGTGGATTCCATCCCTGGTCAGTGTGTATCTGAGGAGCAACCAATCACATTTTCTCTCTCAAGTTGATGTTGCTCTCTCTCTCTTTCTTTCTTCCCCCCTCTCCCTCTCTCTAAAAATAAAAATAAATAAAATATTATGTACAATTTTACACCCAAAATTTCCCATTTTGATGAGATCATAATGTAGATGGTTTTAAAAATTTTCTAAGGTGAACTAAATATATTTACAAACTTCTCTGAAATGTTTCTTTTATTTGTTAAATTATTTTTTTCAACTATTCATGACATTTCTTCTGTTTACTTATCTTTGTATTCTGAGAAGGCTTTTATTACCAGGCCATTCATCTACCCCAGAGCATTTGTATTTGCAATTCTCTTTTTTAAGAGTATTATTTTCTCCACTCCTCACTTCATAATATTTTCTTCACTGGCACCTCCTCACTGAGGCTTTCTGTGACCCCCATGTTTAAACTGAGACATATTATTTCCTACAAACTTCCTCCTCCTTCCCAGTTTATGCTCCTTCACAATATTTCTAAATCTAACATGCTATTTACTTACAAATTTTGCCTATGTCTTTCTCTACTTTATAATACACAAGCACCTTGTGTAGCAGTGAGCTTTGTATGTGTTATACACTGTGGCATTCTTTCTTTTTAAATAAGCTTTAGAAAAAACCAATCATATAGTAATTGACTTAATATATAATAATATGATTTTAAAATTAATCTGATTTTTTCTTCTTCTAAGTGACTTTGGACCAGTTATTTCCCATCAATTTCATTTAACTTTTGTTTTTCTTTTTTTAAATGAAATATATTTGAACTTTTTCCTTTTCTAAATTTTAAGTGTACTTATACAAAATAACCAGTTCCTATGGAACTACATCTACAGATATCTAAGGATCAAAAAAGCTTTTTAAAAAGTCTGTCAAAAAAATATATATATACAGCTCACAACATGGAACTAACTATTGAAGTAAGCGTCACTCTTAGTGAAACTGGAAATCAGCAGACCCCACAAAATATACACAATGTAAAAATAAATACCTTATTGTTCTGGTACTGGTTTTTTTTTTGTTTTTTTTTTTTTTAATTTTATTGTTGTTGTATTATATCCATCCCCTTTTTGCTCCCCTCTGTCCCCCCCCACCCATTCCCCCCAAAGTCAATCCCACCTGTTGTCCATGTCCATGGTTCCTTTATACTAGGTTCTTGTCTAAGCTGCTTCCCTTCTTTGCCTCTACCTCTCCCTCCCTGGCTTTCTTTTTTAATTTTAATTGTATTTTCCCATTACCACTTAGTCCCCTTACACCCACCTCTCCCCAACAATCACCAGACTGTTGTCCATGTCCATGAGTTCTTTTTCCTTTTCACTGTGTCTCTCCCACTTCCCTCCCTTAGCTTTCATCTTGCTCTCTATCCATGAGTCTGTCTCTATTTTCCGTGTTAGTTCAGTTTGTTCATTAGATTCCACATATGAGTGAAATCATATAGTGTTTGTCTTTCTCTAACTGGCTTACTTCCCTTGGCATTATGTTCTCCAGATCTATCCATGTTTTTACCAAGGGTAAATTTTTCTTCTTTTTCACAGTGAGCAGTATTCCATTATGTAAAGTCCCATGGTTGTTTTATCCTTCTTTTCTTAACTATAGGTCTTCATGTTACAGTTCTTACCTTTAGTCATACTTTAGTCACAAAATTAGAATTGTTTATGCAAGAAGGTTTGAAAATCACCAACATGTGCTCATAAACCACAAAATGCAGACAGTCACTAAGCTGATAAAACCTCAACAGAACTACCCACAGGCTGCTTAAGTTAAAGAAATTGCAAAATATCAGCTAATGTTTTTGAGCCAAGAAAAGATTAAACCATAAATACATAATGCATGTCAAAGGAGATCTAAGGCTTTCATAGAAGTCAATTAGTAAAGGTAACATTTGAAACCATGATTTTGAACAAAGCAACTCAGAAATTGTAAAAATATGTATTCGATCAAGTTTTAAATTGTTTGTTACAATCTTAAAAAATCAAAAGGGTTTTAAAAAATTATCTTAAAGCAACCTGAACTATTATAGTCCTAATAATGTTGTGAGGAGAGAAAGACAAAGAAGTAACTTAGGAATTAGTTAATATGTCTATGTGATTTTAGAGAAAGAAGAAATTTGAGAGAGATAGTTCTCTTTGTTTACTATCACCACTGCAATTCCAATATAACCACCATTCAGAGAATAAGCTTAGGGTAAAGTGTTAAGTACCATCATGGCCACTGTGAGAAATTGAAAAAATATAACCTATTGAAGAATATTTTATATAATGTTTCTTTACTGTTTTATTTTATTGAATCCAGAACATTTTTATATTTCTCTCTCCATCTTGCTTTCCCATAAGGTATAAATTTTCTTATTTTTATTAAGCTTACTTACGAATTGACAAGGACATCATCTTAGCATTTGGGTAACTGCAATAAAATACGAATCAGAATGAACTTGTTTAGAATACTTTTCCACAATAGCAGTGGGAAAATTTTACGTCTATGGAATATGTCAGCCAATGAATAATTACTAAGTTAATTTTCATCATCTGTTCTAGATGGATGGTAATTTCCATCATGTCAAATTTTTAGAAGGCAGTTATTATTAAACTAAAATAATTATGCAAAATAGGGTAACAACTGTACGAGTAATTAGAGAGTAAACTAAGCCTTACATGTGCCCAGCTCAACATTATTGGGAACAAAACTAAAAAAATGCCATGAATGTGGATTTAATGGATATATATTATTATTATTTGAAAAAACAATTTTAGGCAAGTTAACTGGCAAGCATGAAGATAAAGACAAGATTACAAATATAACGTTATCACAGGGATTTTAAAATGCCAGAGATACTTTGACCATTATATTTTATTTTATACTGCACATATTATAATATTACTATCCTGTCAACTTATAAAATATAAGAAACTATTAGTGGAGTAGGAGATGGTTCTGTTAGGAGATGCTGTTAGGATGGAGTCTGAGAGAAAGGCTATACACAGTTAGCAGTTCTCAGAATTCACTTTGATATCAACTTTATTTACTTCACCACATGAGGCATATCAAACTAAAGACCCTTGGTAATAAATATGATGTTCATACACAATAAATTTTTAAGTTATTTATAAATAACAAATAGAACTTGAGATAAAATTACTCTAATTTCCTTTAACATGATAAATAAAATTTTATTTGGAAAGGCACTTTTTTTTCTGGTTGAATAATATATTATAGGGATATTTGGTATTAAAAAATCGTAATGTGAACCTTAGGTCTAGACTTTTGATTTCACAGTTTAAAAAATAACTGATAACATTTTGGTAAGTTTCTATATATTTTTTATGTTATTAGAAATAATATTAATATATATGTGAAGTGCAATTACATTTATTTATTTATTTATTTATTTATTAACAGATTTTTAACTTTATTATTTTCAGAGAGAGAGGAAAGGAGAGTGGCAGAGAGGGAGAGAAACATCAATGTATGGTTGTCTTTCCCCTGCCTCCAGTTACAGACCTGGCTGGAGACCTGGCTTGCAACCTGGTTCTGTGTACTGGCTGGGGAATCGAACCAGCAACCTTTGGGTTCGCAGGCCTGCACCTTATCCACTGAGCCACCAGCCAGGGCTTTCCATTTAATAGATTTCTCTAACTGCTGTTCAACATTGGGAATTTAAAAAAGTTTCTCAGTATGGTTAAGATTTGTGAAATATGATTATAATTTCAGATATTCATATTAGCTTCATATTTTATAATTTTTAAATTTAATATGCAGGATAAGATACATTAACATTATTTCTAAAATAATATCTTTGATATACAAGGTAGATAGATTTACACATACATATACACATATATACTAATGTAATTAAATGTTGTAATATCGCAAATGGACACTTCCATTATTTATTAGTCATTAAAATAGAAGTAGAAAATTATTTTTAAAACTGAAAAAGTTACTTTACAGTGGAAAAATGAACAAAAAATACATTTTACCTTCTTAGTGTAGACTAAGAAATTACACAAAGTATTCAAAGTACAGTCATCGCTGTCATTAATTAAATTGGCTTAATTGGTTGTACACCAATTTAAATGATGCAGTGGTCTCATATTTAGAAATGAATTCTTATGAATTTCCAATCCATTAACTTAATTCCTTAAAGTTAAAAAAAAGTTAAAATTTTGTGTTTGACTTTATAATAATAAAAAATTATTAGTAAAGTACTATTTTGAAAATAATGGCTGGTCATTGAATTTTGTGGATACACATACAAAAATGATGCATAAAACTGATAAAGAGAACTTCAACATTTTGCAATATAATAACTTCATTTTGGTTTCCAATATTTATCTTTATATGGTAATTTGATGTGGGTAAAATCTCTGAGAATTTAAATAACTTACTCTAAAATAATTTGAATTAATCTTGAACTTCACCTTATTCTCTCTTTGTTTACGATTTTCTACATTAATTCATTATTTCTCACAATAAAAATAAATTTGTCTCAATGTATTTTATCATTATAATATTTTACTTAAATACTGTTTCATACACAAATGCATCAGTTTTGACCCAACATCAGTGGGGGGCACTTTATGTCATTTAAAAGAAATTTTACTATGTTTGTTTGCCTGCTAAAAAAGTGAAGAACAAAAGGGACACAGCTGAAGATTGGTCTTTTCCCTAATTATCTCATTTCAATAATCATAGTTTTCATTTTTATATTCATAATTGGATCTTTATTAATAATCTTTCCATGCTAGGATAAAGTGGTGTTGTGTTGCCTTGGAGGTAGATTGGGCTGGGGTGCGGGACCCAAAGCCAGAAAATAAGTTCCAGCACTCTGCTCACACAGATGAGGCTGTTAGATACGAATATTCTAAATGTTGCTGGATACAGTAACTGAGGTCAAGATGAGCATGACACCTGTTACTCAGCATAAAATAAAAAGAAGCTATTAATAGAGCTTAGACATAGAAATTGACTTGGGACCATTGTGTGACTAGAGAATGCATAGGCAGTTGGTAACAGGAGGGTTAGTACCATAAAAATACACCATTTCCAAAAGTTATATCCCAAATATTAGATGTGTTTTATTGATGTTTGACTGAAATATGTTCTTCCAGGAAATTATTTATGTGTAGTCAAATATATCAACCTTTTGTTACTAGTTTCTTAAAGTATAAATCATAATTCCATAAACGTTTGCTACTCTGAATATTTTTTTTACTTCTAGAACATTTTTGTTCAAAAAAGTTAAGTTTAAATACTAAAGCAATCATTTTCGAAGTTAGTTATGAGAAAAATACAGAAGGTGACAATATTCATCATTCATATTCATCATATTTAAATTGATTGGTCTTACAAATTATTTGAGAATACTAACCAAAGAAAAGTAAATATAATTGACTAATTTTCTACCATGTGTAAAAGACATATTTTAAAAATATTTTATTCATTATTTTTAGAGAAAAGGGCAGGGATGGAGGATGAAAGAGAGAGAAACATCAATGTATGGTTGCCTCCAGCTGGGGACCTGTTTGGAGACTTGGCTTGCAACCTGGCTATGTGTGCTGACTGGTAATCAAACCAGTGACCCTTGGGTTTACAGGCCAGTGCAAATGCACTGAGCCACCAGCCAGGGCTAAAAGACACATTTTTAAATGTCATGGATATTCTAATACTATCAATTATTTTTGAATGTCATTTAAAATATTAAGTATTCAAATACATTTATTGAAAAAGTAATATAAATATTAATTATGAAGTAGCCAGAAAAATAGTTCTGATTTATGTCACCAGTTATCTTATGTGATTATTTTTATATGCAAGGAACCCTCAACAAATATAACAATGATGAAAGGATTGCATTAATTACTAACTCTCCATGTTATATGTATGATGGTAGCTATTAAAATGATGATTAAAAATATTAGAATGACATGATTTTGTTACTTGCATTACTTAGAGTATATAACCTGCTTTTAGATGTATTCATACATATGCTAAGATATTCATACTTTAGTATTTAAAAAGTTCAAAAAAATTTTAATGTTATTTTTTTAATTATTTCTGAATAATGCAGTTATGTTTTCCATCACTTTTTTAAAAATTTTATTTATTAGTTTTTAGAGAGAGGAGAAGGGAGAAAGGCAGAGAGGGAGAGAGATATCGATGTATGGTTGTCTTTTACCTGCCTCCAGCTATGGGCTTGGCTAGAGGCCTGGCTTGCAACCTGATTATGTGCCCTGGCTGGGAAATTGAACCAGTGACTTTTGGGTTCACAGGCCTGAGCCTTATCCACTGTGCCCAGGGCTCCATTACTTTAATGACAAAAGTCCATTCTAATTTAAGCAGAAATATATTTAATCCAGAAAACTAAGAGACTGAACATTTGTCAGAAGAACTGCCTGAGTAAACATTGTTCTCTTCTTTTGAGAAAAACGGTGCATGGGAGTTTCTTTAAGGGAACAGTGGTGCATTACAAGATATCAAAGCTCAATAATCAGGAAGCCATATCAAACATATTTGCTCTAAGACCACGATACTTTTTTTCAACGTCCCCACAGCCAAACTGTTTGACCCAAACTGTGATATCCACAAAGCTAGCTAAAAACCTTCTGAGACCTCAGTTACATTATAGCTCATCTGCACTTCTTACAACACAGCTCCTGAAAAATGGTCCTCACACCCAAACATCCATGTCTGCATTTCTAATCAGGTCCACATGCAGCTACTTGGCAGAAGCTACTACATTCTGTGCAAGATCTAAATTGTTTGGGAGTTTCTGAAGCCCACTGTTTAGCATTCCAGTCTCCTAGACACAGTAAAGAACATGAGAATAAGCCGTTCTGCAATATCTCTCACACAGGTATCTTTAAATTTCTTCTTTCAGTTTTTATGCCTTTGTCCAATAGTTTGCAACAATTTTTGTTTAAAGTCTAAACACTCAAGTTGCTGTAGCCATTAGCATTCACATTGCACTTATATGGAAAAACATTAATGGAAATTCAAATTGCTGTCTTTAATTCAGTAACCTCCTCTCAACATTTTTTTCTTTGTCCTTCTAATTTATCATAATTTAAAAAATTGAGGATGCTGAAAATTTTAATCTTGTGTATAATTTATGGATTATTAAAAATATCCAGAGCTTAATAATCAAAGCCTATTTTTGGTTGTTATTCTATAGTTTACTATTTCCTGACTTTGTTGAAAAGGAGCTTAGCTGATTAAGTGTGCACTGTTTTATGTGTTATTTTTCAACAGTGGAGAAATTGGAGCATTTTGCTCCATGTGACTGGCCTTAATTTACAATGTTTATGCCTGGGATGAAAGAGGAACATAATAGTTATTTTTTAATTGAAATATCCTGTATCAGACAAGTCAACCTTGAACCCATCTAGTACATAGCACTCTTAATTTACTGTGTTTAGCAATGATGTTACCATTATTACCACTATACTTAGCACTACATTTTTAATAACTAAAAAGCACTTAAAATACCTAATCCTCAAAAAAAAAAAAAACTTATAAGGAATATCTTGATTTTCTCTATGAGGAAACATGCACAGAAAAAATTAAATAGCTTGGACAAAGTCAGAGCTTGGTAAATAATAGGACTTAGTAGGACTTGATTTTCATCAAACTCTCCTTTTGGCCCTATGTTTGCTCTCTATTGCTGTGTGACAAACTGCACAAACTGGATGATTTAAACAACACGTCTTCGTTATCTCAGAATTCCTGTGGGTGAGGAGTAGTAAGTTTATCTGGATATTTATTCTGCTGAGAATCTCATATGGCTATAATCAAGTTATCTGCTAAAATCTGTTCTTCTCTGGAAACTAGACTAAGAAATAACAGCCAGGTTCTCTTGTAAGACTGAGGGTTTCAGTTTCTTGTTGGGTGTTGGCAGAAAACTGCCCTCACATCTTTGCCAAGTGTGTCAAGCAACATGGTTGCTTAATATTTTCGGGATAGCTAGGCAGAAAATCTCTAGAGCCAGTCAGCTAGAATGAGTCTCATATAATGTAACATAATCACAGAATTTTTATTTTACCAATTTAGGCATATTTTATTCATTAGAAGGAAGTCATATGTTGCACCCATACCCAAAGGCTGGGAGGTAGGGAGGGTGTGATTATAAAAGAGTGTCAACACCAGCAGGCAGTAATTACAGAAGGTCATTCTAGAGTCCCTCTAACAAAACTTACCCTGGAGCTCCCAGTAAGTTTAGTCCCTCACAAGTGAAAAACACATTCACCAACCAGCATTCCAAATCCCTAAAAGTCTTATCATACTCTGATCACAACATCTGCTCAAAACACAGGATCTAAATTAAGTTTACATTTGGATACGGTCTCTTAGGTACAATTCTTCTTGCTTCTGTAAAACTAAAAGACTGGTTATCTCACCCTTCCTCATAAATGCCACATATAATAGTGAGACAGACATAGGATAGCAGCTATAAACATTCCCATCCATAAATAGCAGGAAAAGAAGTCAATGGTCTATAGCAGTTTTGGAATACATTTGGGTAGATGTTGGCTCTTTCCATTTTTAGTTGTCAATGCCTGGGAAGAATCACCCATGATCCTTAGCTCCCTCTCTGGATCTTTGGTTTTGTTTGCCAAGTTATCCTTTCTTTATCACAAGAACTAGCACATATTTTGGCATTTTGTTGCCTCTTCAATAGACTGTTGACAGCCTTGTAGCTTCCTTTGTTTTGAACTTTCTACTTCTCTTAGTTCAAGTTGTCAGTGTTTTTGAAGAAATAAATATTTCTAAAAGTTTTGTCCACCATTAATAGACTTCACAGGATTCACTATACTGACCACACCCATAGATCAGTTTTTGGTTTTTTTTAAGTATCTTTTTTTTTTTTTTTTTATGTAGAAAAGCAATTTATTCCATTTTAAGCACTTACACAATTAGTCATGGAGAATAACAGGCCTGCTGGTGAAACAGGTCACACCCAAAACATGGTATTAAACTAGTGGTCAAGGACTAACTCCTGAAAAAAAAAAAAAGGCAACTCTTACCAGGATTAATTTCATTTTTAAAAACAAACACAAGCTATTGATTCACTCTTTTCAACTTGACAGTCTACCTGTAGCATAACTGTCAGGCAAAAACATACATCTTTAAAACTTGGTGGTCCCAAGTTTAAAAAAAAACAAAAAACATTTCACAGAAAGGAAAGAAATAATATGAAAACTGCTCAAGAAATACACTAACAAGCAAAAAATATATGGGGAAAGATGAACATGTAGTTTTGACTTAAACTGAGAGGAGACTGGCCTAAGAGAAAAATGTGCACCCTGGAAAGGAGGTGTGAAGATTTCGGAGTAGCAATTTATGACTTGAATCTCCCCTAATTCCTGAATAAAAACAACATTTTGCAGTACTTACACTTCATGGCTCAGGCACCTATCTCACTTGGCTCTATTCCTTACTTCTAGCCTTTACTTAAATGAATCTGAAAAATTTGGGGATATAACATTAGAAAAAAAAAATAAAACCACCATATCCCATAGTCCCCTTTTGGTGGCTACTTTAGATTTTGTTTCTAGAAAATTCCTGAAGAAAACTTAAATATAAGTCTGTGGCTTTGCTGAATCAAGTCCCCCAGTTAATATTTAGAAAATACCCTCAGTTTGAGCTAATAGCACTGTTATTACCTATTATAGAGGGATAGCTGAACAAAATCTGTGTCTCAAAACTAGTGTTAAATCAGCACAGGGTTGAAAGGAAAAAAGGGGAGTCAAAAATCACAAGAAGTGCAGTTGTATTTAAGACCCCTGTCTTTCTAGATCCACACTTCTTTCAGGGTCTTCATCATTATAAATGCCACACTCGCATGATACTGTCTTCTGACACAGAGCAGATTACCCAAGATTCATTGGGATTCCAGGAGAAATCAGATATCTTGGCAGTGTGACCATCATAAACAAACATCTCTGGTGGCCCATCTTCTGTATCTTCCTGGGATTGTTCCTCCCCAATTTTACTTAAATCCCAGACATTCAGTCTGCAATCAGCAGCACTGAAAGTCAAAATAGACTCATTGTGGGGTGACCACTGAACCTGGAATATTTCATCCTTATGTGATTCAAAGAAATGCAATTTAAGTTTCAGATTTCTCAAGTCCCACAAGGCAACAGTCTTGTCAGCTGATCCTGTGACAAGAATGAACTATATGGGCTGAAAGAAAGGCAGTTCACTTCAGTAGTGTGAGCATCAACTGAGTGGCTTGGTTTGGAAGTATTGTTTTAACAGGTATCCCAGATCATAAGTTTCTGATCATCAGCAACTGACCCAGAGACTCATGATGCAGGTGCCTGGAAACATTTCCCACTACTACTGTATACCCTGTAAAGACGGTCTTTGCATCCACAACTTTTCCTTCCTTTAGAACAGCACTGGTGTCCCGTAGGCAGATGGTATGGTCATCTGAAGCACTAAACAAGTGCCCACCAAAATTTGAGTTCCAAGAAAGCCCATAGCCTTCCTTCTGATGTCCACGGCGATGCAAGTCTGGGTTGCACGCTCCAAAAGGATCTGGTTTAGAAGGGTGTTTTGTATAATCAAAAACAAGAACATCACTGGATGGAGTCTTTGTTGCAGTGATGCAAGGATTCTGCAGCATATAACATTCCCTGTTTACTTCTCCCTCATGGTCGATTTTGATTTCAATTTCAATTTTTCCAATAACAGCCAAAACCTCCAAATTCTCTGTTCTCATGTGTGAAGCATTAAACTGAGCATCATCTTTAAGGAGCTGCACACTGGCTGTCACAAGATGGTTTTAGCCATCCTACTGTGTGTCCCCAAAACAAGTTGATGAATGCTGAATCCTTTCTGGTCTGGTTATATCTGGAAGCCACTGTGCAATTAAGCTGGGCCAGTCCAGAGCATGGGTCATCACCAAATTGTAAAGAAAAGGGGTGTTCTTTTTCCATATTTTGTACTCTTCGTTGATCACACATTCTTCTGCTGAGTCATCAAAGGCTGCTTCCTTGTCGGCCATGGTGGGCAGGCAAACCAGGGGAATCCCGAGGTCTACCATTGCGGGAGGGGTGGGGAGCTCTTTCTCCA
This sequence comes from Noctilio leporinus, assembly GCA_004026585.1. NCBI lineage: Eukaryota > Metazoa > Chordata > Mammalia > Chiroptera > Noctilionidae > Noctilio > Noctilio leporinus. Next base: position 76,953 of record PVIW01002894.1, on the reverse strand, counting down.
TTCATGGCCTTTATTGTTTCCTCTTTTTTTTTTTTTTTTAAAGATTTTTTATTCCTTATTTTTTATAGAGAAGGGCAGAGAGGGAAGAAGAAAGGGAAAGAAACATCAATGTATGGTTGCCTTTCACCTGCCTCCAGCCACGGATCTGGCTGGAGACCTGGCTTGCAACCTGGTAATGTGTCCTGGTTAGGAATTGAACCAGTGACCTTTGGGTTCAGGCCAGTGCCAAATTCATTGAGCCACCAGTCAGGGCTATTTTTAAACATGTAATTTCTGTATTGTAGTTCACTGTTTATGCTATTACAGTTGTCTCTGCTTTTCATCCCTTTGCCCACCTCCATTCAGCTTACCTATCCCTCACACAATTCCCATATCATTGTCCATGTCCATGGATCATGCAATATGTTCTTTTGCTAACATTTTCTCCTCCTTTCATGTAGTTCCTGCCCTCCCCTCCAACAGCTGTTAGTCTGTTCCATGCATTTATGCTTCTGTACCAATTTTGTTCATTAGTTTATTTTGTTCATTAGATTCCACATATTAAGTGAGATCATATGGTATTTGTCTTCCACTGTCTAGCTTATTTCACCTTGTATTATATTCTCCAGGTTCATCCATGCTGTCACAAATGGCAGAATTTTATTTTTTCTTTTCTATCTTTCTTTCTTTCTTTCTTTTTTTTTCTTTACTGCTGTGTGGTATTTCATTGTGTAAATGTACCACAGCATTTTTTTTAAAAGATTTTATTTATTATTTTTAGAGAGAGGGGAAGGGGGAGAGACAGAGAGGGAGAGAAACATCAATGTATGGTTGCCTTTCACCTGTCTCCAGTTACAGACTTGGCTGGAGACCTGGCTTACAACCTGGTTATGTGCCTTGGCTGGGAATTGAACCAGTGACCTTTGGCTCTGCAAGCTGGCTCCTTATCCACTGTGCCACCAGACAGGGTCTTACCACAGCCCTTTTATTCATTCATCTGCTGATGGGCACTTAGGTTGTTCCCAGATCTTGATTATTGTAAATAATGCTACTATGAACATTATTGACAATATTATAGGGATACACATATATATTTGGTGTTTGGGGATTCTTAAGATATATTCCCAGAAATTCCATTTCTTAATGGAATTCCTAAGTCAAAAGGGAGTTGCATTTTTAATTTAAGGGAACTGCATACTGTTTCCCACAGTGGCTGCTCTAATCAGTATTCTTACCAACAGTGAAATAGAGTTTCCTTTTCTCCACATCATTGCCAAACTTGTTTGTTGATTTGTTCAGGATGGCCATTCTGACAGGTGTGAAGTGATATCTCATGTGGGTTTAACTTATATCCCTGATGATAAGTGATGGTGAGCATTTTTCACATGTCTATTAGCCCTCTCTATGTCCTCTTTTGGAGAAGTGGTTATTCCAGCCCTTTGCATATTTTTAAAAATTAGATTGTTTGTCCTCCTGGGGTTGAGGTGTATTAGTTCTTTGTATATTTTAGATACTGAACACTTATCAGATGCATCATTGGTGAATATGTTCTCCCATACAATGGAGGCAAGAGCATACAGTGGAGCAAAGACAGTCTCCTCAAAATGGTGCTGGGAAAACTGCACTGGTACATGCAAGAAAAATGAAACCACATCACCAACTTACACCATACGTAAGAATAAATTAAAAATGGATAAAAGACTTCAAGTTGTGAACCCATAAAACATCCTAGAAGAAAACTTGGGCAGTAAAATCTCAGATATCTCACATAGCAATAGTTTTGCTGAAGTATCTCCTAGGGCAAGGAAAACAAAGGAAAAAAATAAAGGACTGCATCAAATTAAAACAAAACAAAACAAAAACAAAAACAAAACTTCTGTACAGCAAAAGAAACCAGCAGCAAGATGAAAAGGGAACATGCCCACAGATCTTTTAGAAATAAGCTCTTTAATGCCAGAGGATCCTGCTGAGGTGGCTGGAGGAACAACACCTTTAAGCTTCTTAGAGCTTTTATGGTTTATTTAGAAAATGTGTGAGGCAGAAGATTAAGAGTCCTTTGCATAGCTGAACACTCTGAATTTCTGAACTTTCTGGAGTTTTAGCAAAAGGTTGTACAACCACTCCTTTTTGTTCCCTCTAGATTCTACTTTTTAAATGGCTTGAAAGTCACTTTTCAATTTTAGCATCTCTTCCTATCTGAGAATGTAGGAACTTTTCAAAATGATTAAGTCCTGCTTCCTTTTTATTTAACAGTGCTTTGCTCAATTTATGAATTACCTAGTGTTTTATAATAACCAGTGAGAAGGAACCAATCACCATTCAGTATTTTGCTTAGAAATCTCCTCAGTTCTATATCTAAGTTCACCACTTAAAATTCTACCATCCATATATTTTGTGAGATATTTTTGCTAAACTTGCTGCTACTTCATAACAAGGATTTTGCTTCCTCCAGTTTCAAGAACATAGTTCTCATATGCTTTTGAGCTATGTTAGCATCTGTAAAGTTCAGATTATGCTGCTTGTCTATTCAAAGTAATTTAGGATTTATCATGCTCATCAAAATTTCTCTAGCCTTTATTTGTTACAGCAGCAGCCCATTTCCAAGTAATGAAATTTGTATTAATTATCTATTGCCTGTTAACAAATTACCACAAATTTAGTGGTGTTGAACAATGCACATTTACTATCTCACAGTTTAATTGCCAGAAGTCTGAGCTTTACTTCTCTGGCTCCTTGGGGGCCTTACCAAGCCACAACCAAGGTGCCAGCTGGAATATCTTCTCATCTGGACACTCAAGTGGGAAAGAGTGTCCTCTGATTCCCTCTGGTTCTTGGCAGAACTCATTTCCTTACATCATATATTTATTTAAGATTTTATTTATTATTTTCAGAGAGCGAGGAAGGGAGAGAGGCAGAGAGGGAGAGAGACATCAATGCCTTTCATCTGCCTCCATCCACAGACCTGGCTGGAGACCTGGCTTGCAACCTGGTTATGTGCCCTGGCTGGGGAATTGAACCAGTGACCTTTGGGTTCACAGGCCAGCGCCTTAACCTGGCTTGCAACCTGGTTATGTGCCCTGGCTGGGGAATTGAACCAGTGACCTTTGGGTTCACAGGCCAGCGCCTTAACCACTGTGCCACCAGCCAGGGCTCATTTCCTTACATCATTATGACTGAGATGTCAGCTTCTTGGTAAGTGTTGGCTAGAGTTCAATCTTAGCTCCCAGGAGCTGCTCTCAGATCCTTGCCAAGTGGACTTCCCAAAATGATTGTTTACTTACTCAAAGCCAACCAAGGAGAGAGATTCTCTAGACCAGGGGTGTCAAACTCATTTTCAGAGGTGTCATATGAAGGGGGTCACATCAGCCTAGCAGTTAGTTGCCTTCAGAGAGCTGAATATAATTTTAGGACTGTATAAATGTAACTACTCCTTAACAGTTAAGCGAGCTGGGTAGAACTAAGGTGCCAGGCCAGATAACACAAGGTGGAGGGGGGCCTTGTGTTTGTCCCCATACTCTAGAGCCTTTCCACTAAGAATATGGAGTCTTACATAATGTTACAGAAGAAAAGAAATGGCATCCTACTTCCTATCATCTATGTCACATTCTACTGGTGAGAAGGAAGTCATAGGTCCCACTTACACTCAGAAGAAGGGCACCATGCATGGGTAAGAACACCAGGAGAGAATCATAATAGGAACACTCTGGAGTCTGTCCCCCACAGGTCAAAGCCCCAAATTCTTATATATCACTAAACAAGGCTTAATAATTTCATAAATTTGACTTTTTTAATCTGTAAAAGTTATTTATTCTTCAAAAGGCTTTGATCACAATTGCTCCCACAACCCAGAGAGATTCATGTAATGAACTTTCTAAAAACTTAAAACTTCCTACCTTAAAACTGTCATTCAGTGGTAATAAGAATGGCCATACCTCTCTCAGATTGAAAAGAAAGTTCATTTACATATATTATCTATAATTTTTATTGTATTTAATTAATATACATGTATATGATTAAGATTATAAAATATATTAATATAGCTTTAAAAGAGCAGATGGGTAAAATATTATCAAAATTATTTGAAATATACAAAAAAGAAAACATATTTTTAGTTCCAGAAAGTTAGAACATATAGCAAAGCATTTTATTTATGGTGTTGAACATAAAACATAATAGCAAACCATTTAATACTGAGTTATTTAAAGGGATCTGTCCTTGCTTCTAGCTTTGATGTTTCCATCGATTGGTGCATTTTAAAGAGTAATTAATATAGTCGATATAAAAGTTTCAAGCAACTGATATATTTATTACCCAAAACTTCATTAGCCTGTTTTCACAAAGGTAGACTCTAATTTAATGTATATGCTTCATTTCTTTTTCTCAAAGATATTGTTTTAATTGAGCCTTACAAATTGATTTAAATAGCCTAGTTTTTCTTTATTTTCAGACTGTTTTATTTTAATCACAATAGGATGAAGGCTTTGCTTTGTGTTTAAAATTCATTTTACTCTGAAGTAAAATTTTGCATACAAAATACAATGACAAAAGCAGCACTCCAGCCCCCACCATCATTAATCTCTAAGAGCAAGGGAATGATAAAAACAATTAAAAACCTTGGAAAATATGCAAGCCCAAATGAAGAAGAAATAAATCTTAAAAAAATCACAATGTGTGATTTATAATCTCAAATATTAAAAAATAAGGCTGCTACCACCGGACACTCAGCTAAAAGACAGGGAGGGTTTCTGCCACAGTAAGATTTTCCCTGGTGGTTTCCACACTTGCATGAAGATAGCAAGATGCCCTCTCAGAGGATTGGTGGGAGAGCCAGCCAGCAGCCCAGAAGCATCAGAGAGTGAAGGAGGAGGAGACACAGAAATGATGCACTGGAGATAGTTCCAGTTTCTGTCCTGCCAAAGAAAACCAAACAGCCTAAGGAATGTTTCTTGGTACAATCAAAGGAAATACATGAAGATGCCACCAAGGCCAGGAAGTGGAAAAAGAAGAAAATTACTGACATTCTTGCAAAATCAGAGCCAAAATCAGGGACACTGAAGGCCTGCAGAAGCTAATGAAGGACTCTTACAGCAGCAATTGCTTAGTAATTGAATTAGAAAAACTGAAGTTATCAGACTCCTGTTTCCTCAAGGCCAATGATTTGACTCATAGTCTTTCATCATATCTAAAAGAAATTCGCCCTAAGTGGGCAAAACTTTAGGAAAACCACACTGAGAAGAAATTAGTCCTAATGCTGATCATCTGCAGCTCTGCCACCGGGGCCCTGGAGCTCATTAGATAGATGACATCATTCAGAGACACCCAAGTTATAAAATTATTTGCAAAGCACATAAAGGTCCAGGAGCAGATAAGGTTACCTGAGAAGTAATGCACCTGGGTGTAGGAACTCCAGGGAAGAATTAAAGAACTTGTTAAACAAAGTGGCCTTAATCTGAACCCCTTAAAGCTTCTGGTTTCTGACTGGAATTGGAAAGAGCAGAAGTTGAGGAGGGTGATGGACGTTCCTGAGATAAAAAAAGCAGGCTTTTGAACTTCTGGAAACAGGAGTCTTCAGCCTGTACAAGTCAGAATCTTTGAAGCTGGGCCTTTCCTAAGTCTGTGTCCTCATGAGAATTCCAGTTTTCATTGTGGGATTCACACCTTGTTCAATGGCTCCAGCACACTGTATGTACTCTGTGCACATCAGCTATTTTGTCACTGTGTTAGCTGCGTCACCAGGTGGTTCACGAGGAGTATTTGATGGGAATTCTTTGAGCAAAATGAGTGTATCCTTTGCTAACTCCCTGCATAATCAAGTATCACCAGCTTGTTTTCCTCTCAACAAATAAATAAAGCACTGGTTATGTTTTAGACTTAAATGTTACAGAATTAGGCACAAGCTTAAAAGTAGTTATTAGCATGTAACATTGCTCTTACTGTACAATAAATACCTAGGGAAAATTTCTGAGGTTTTAAAATAAATGTATTTACTCAACTGATTTTTCCCTCCACATGGAATCAAAAAATACACACTAAAGGGTTATCTCTTTGTAAATTTGTAAACTTACCAAAACATAATTACTTAAATTACATAAAATAAGCCCTGGCTGGTGGCACAGTGGATAAGGTGCCAGCCTGTGAACTCAAAGGTCACTGGTTCAATTCCCCAGCCAGGGCACATAACCAGGTTACAAGCCAGGTCCTTAACTGGAGGCAGGTGAAAGGCAACCATACACTGATGTCGCTCTCCCTCTCTGCCTCTCTCCCATCCCCTCTCTCTAAATATAATGAGTAAAACCTTTAAATAAATAAATAAATAACATAAAATAGTAAATGCATTATTTAACAGTAATATCTGTTCATTGTATACTATTTAATAAACAAAATTTTATAGAATAAAATTTTAAGTTATCTAGAACCACTGAGAAATAAGTACAATTATTAATTGCTGGTATAGTTTCTTGTATTTTCCTAATATTCTGTATCTCATTTTAATGTCTATAGATTTATAGTTTAATATAAAGTTAATGCCTATACCATATGTAATTTTTAATTTTTTGATATGAAAAGTATACAGGAAGATGGATAAAAATTTAAATATTTATATATATTTTAACCCAATTTGTACAAACTATATAGCATGATTTGTTAGTTTTATGTTTACTTGGCTGGGACACACTGTCCTGATTATCAGAGATTATTCTGGAGGTTTCTGGGAGAGTGTTTTTAGATAAGATTAACATTTAATTCAGTGGACTTTGAATAAAACAGATTGCTCTCCATGATATAGGCCTCATTCAATCACATTGAGGCCTCACTAGAATAAATGACATCTCTTAGCAAAAACAAAATCAGCCAGCTGATGGCCTTTAGGCTTGAATTGCAGTATAAGCTCTTTCCTGGATCTCTAGCCTGATGGCCAACCCTGCAGATTTTGTATTTCCCAACCTCCATAATCACAGCCAATTTCTGAAAATCCCTATCTCATTCTTTCTCTCAATGCACACATACACACACAATCACATCCTTTTGTTTGTTTCTCTGGACAAACCAAATAAAACATGTAATCAATTAAAATATTAATGAGTTATTTCACATTCATTTTTAAATACTACTTTATCAAACATTTATATGTACTTAAGATTTACACTATCTAAGTCTTAAGGCTATAGTTCAAGTGATCAATAACCACATGGAAACAGTGAATACTGCAGCAAAGAGCATAGTATTTGTATTATTTGAGGCTTGTCCATTTTCTCTCTTTTTAATATATTTAAAATATTTATATAGTATATGCTTATAAAAACATTATTTTGATATCTTATTAGTACGCTATTTCATCATATGAATGTGACATAGTTTATTTTACAAATTCTTATTTTCATGGTTAAAGTCTTTCTTACTTTTGAATTTTAAGTATTTTTGCAGTGGGAAGCTGTTTAGGTATGTTTACCCCAGGATGATTTCTCCAAGATGAGGTCTTGGAAAAAGAGAAACAACATTTTAATGCAATTAATATATGATGGGAATGTGCCTCAATGGCCAAATTCCTGTATGCTTGCTACACAATGGATTCTAGGATACCTTCTAAGTGTCATATTTATTTACAGTAAATGTTCAAAAATGTAAGAACTTCAGACCAATATAATTTTATGAGCATTTAAAAAAAATCATGTGTCTGTAATGAACTTGCAATAGGTTAGTGGACTAGTTAGAATGTCATGCTAGAGCTATCTCAGACTTTAATGTGCATAAAAATAACCTGAGCTGTGTGTAAAATTCAGATTCCAGGCATTTATGGAGATAGGGGTCAGATTACAGAAGGCCTTTGTAAGCTTGCATTTATTAAATATAACCTCATTTTTACTCAAACTGTTCTATGAAAATCAATTTTCAATTTTTAGTGTTATTAAATACTAGTTGGTAAGACAGCATTTACTTTGGTGAAAATAGTTAATTTTAGCTTTTACTGCAATCTTTCTGTTTTGAGGCATTAAGATGAAGTCTATTTCTGAATAGTGGTAATTAATCATGTAAAATCAAAAGCTATCATTTCATTTAGATATTCAGGATAATTATCAAAATCTATAAAAGTTAAACTTAGTTAATTACTTCCCATTTGTCTTACCTTGATAATTACTTGAAATTTGCTGGTATTAAAAAAAACTTAAGATATCTTGAGTACAGTACATTAAAATTTGTTGTTTTCATCACAGGATAAATTTTTGTGAGTTTCATATGATAGGAAAACTTCAATAGCCAAGAATGCATACTTAATTAGTAAAAACTCTGAGAAACTAAGCACATATTTTTTTAGTTTTTCTTTCTCTATTATCTAATTTCAGAGTTCCATTTTTTATATTTTATTTCCAATTTACTGATCTAAATAGAAAACATGTGAGCTATGTTTCTTAAAAGCTGTATGTGATTTATGATATAGTCTACATATGCCAAACATTCCAGCGAAACTATATTTTCTCATAATTCTTAGGATTCATTTAATGTCTTTTCTTTCAGGCCTTTGTCTGGCTTGTTAAGTATAATGCCTTTAAACAATAAAAAGTATAGCTATTAAGTACATTTTATTTATTCTCAGTACTTCCCTACACAGGCATATTTTAAGGTCTGGGTGAAATGATGCAGAATCAGAAAAATATTTAAGGATAAACAGAAAAATATTTAAGCTACATTAAGTTCACTTAATTAAGTATATATCTCTTGTTAGATGAAATACACTTAAATTATGTTAAGTTCCATAAAGCAATGATGGCTGTTTTTCTTCACTTCTGTCTTCGTACCTAAAACATTGCCTTACATGGAGTAAACATTAAATTTTGAAAAAAAATTAAATTGTATGTCTTTTATATATAAGCACTTCTTCATCATTTTGCTAATCAATCTTACCAGTAAGAGCTTGATCAAAACTTTTTAGATAGATCAAGTTAGTATTACTGATTCATTAATTAAGAGTTTCAAGTTCAAGTTTTACATTTCAGTTCTTAGCAGTATTAACCAGAGTTTGCACTGTGTTCTATATCTACATACTATCCTGAGATGCAGTCCCATGGGTTTTCATTAAACATCTGGAATAGAGATGACCTAATTTCCCAGTTATTGGCACTTCTTCAACCTCAATAGCAAAATATCAATTATCCTTGACATTCTCATTATCATTTTATTTATGGTTAGTGTAGAACAGATTTTTAAAAAACGAGTCCAGCTAAGACTCACTAGAGATTTCATGTTATATATTTTAACTTTCATAATTTTCAGTTAGTGCTGAAATTAACTGTCCAAAATAAAATGTATATATGAATAGTAATTTACAGATGTAGATGTACATATATCTCTGAAACAAAATCATCAATAAAATCAAAACAAGAGATATATCAATCATTCCCCCTAAATTATCTTTCTCCTTTTATTTATCCCAGCTCCATTCCCATTTGAAACACCCATTAATTTATTTTCTGTTGCTCCATATTAGTTTATTTATTTATTTTTTTAAGAATTGCATATCATGGAATATACAACACGTACTTTAATTCATTTTCTACCTGATGTCTTTCTCTATTGTTGCAATTTGCTTCATGTTATACTGAAAATTTCTTCACCTACTTGCACTAGTCTAGGCTTTTTGTTATCTTTATTTAAATTGTGAAGGACTGTTAGTTAAGAAGTATAGAACTTCTTAGAGAACGTACAGGCATTATAACTTGCAAAAACTTGCTCTACTGTAGGGTAGTCATCAAACTTCATTATATTGATCAAATGTTCTAGTTTGTAATACTGGTGCGGTATCTGGAGTGAGGAAGGGGCCAGGAACTCTGTTAGCCTGGCATTATGGTAACAGATTTCCCTACCCCCAGGCAAAGATGGGCAGGATGCTTTGCAGGCAAGCGGGAGGCTAGCGGGAGTGACTGGCTTAGGGAAAAGCCCTCCTACTCCCTTCTGGTCCCAGAGGACACAGCCGAAGTCTACATGTAGGTCAACATGAAGGCATGGGGAGGTGCTTCCTTGTCGGTCAGCTTGGGGAAAGGACAGGATTGAGTGAGGGAACTGGACCCTTTCAAAATGAGAAGTTTGGGCCAGTACGTGTAAAACCAAGGGAAGGGAGAAATGCAGGCTTCTTCCCCTGGGACTCACCAGTGCAGACCTGTGGGCTGGGGAATAGCCAGAAGGGAGGTCCTGAAAGCCACGAGGCTGCAGCCCGTGCGGGCCCCATGGCCAGCGTGACGGAGCCCCCTACGGCTGGCCGCAGCGGTGGGAGAGGTGGTGTGGTGGCTGGCATTAGCCCAACACGCAGGCTCCAGGGTGGAGGCTGAGGCCCCTCAGGAGCAGGGAAAGAAGCTGAGCCACCTGGATGGTCTGCTCAGCTGCGTGCAGTTCCCAAAGGAGGATCGTTTTAAATAAGAGAAGGATGCAGCCTTGGACCGGTCTGATGGGGAGGGGGGGCGGGGGGGTGTTTTCCTCTGAAAGTTTTGGAGCGGAGTGGGCTCAGAAATGCTTCCAAATTGCGCACTTTTTGAATAAAGGACCTGTTTCCTCTCTCACCAAAACTCTGCCTCTTGAATTTGCCTATGGATGGCAGCAGGCCGCTAAACACCACTTCCATTTGGCAACATTTGTACTGGAAGACAATTTTCTTCAAAATAAAATTAGTTCACGCAGGTTTCTTCTTTTCAATAGGCTTGAGGTAAGATACACATATTAATCAGAAAACCTCTGGAGAGTATTTATTAAAATTGCTGCTGTTAAAAATTCACTGATTTCACAACTTGCTAGTTTCCATACATCCTAATGAAGCAGGAAGGCCTTGGGAGATTTCTGGAATGCTGATCAACAAACACTTAAGACTTCATAGTTTTAACTTCATTAGTGTGTGCCTTTCATAAATACATTCATAAATCTTGAAAATGAAGATTCTGCGGTGCTCATGCATGTGTGCGGGTGCACACACAAGATCTAGCCATTATTCATTTGGGTTTTGAAGCAAATCAAATTATTTATGACAAAGATATAAACACTATTTGATTAACTGGTATGTAGCTGGCTGGCTTCAGATTAAAACATACACCTAACTATGGGAAATGAAGTGACCATGTAACCAGAGTGCCTATCCACGTGTTATAATGCAGACCAACAATTGTAAGGTTGGGCCCACCTGTAGTCTAATATATGGCGTAAATAGTACACCCAGTATTTATCATAAGCAGGGAAAGAGGAGGAACATTAACTTCATGAACCAGTGACAAGGCCTAGGAGTTCCTACCAAATAAGTTAACCTATTGTTTTTTTATTGATACAGACAGAAGACATCAAACTCCAGATACAGAGACAAAGGACTTTGTTCTTCATGGCACAGTTAGCAGCATGATATTCGTGTTAGCACTGACTCCTCTTATCCCCCCAGTGCTGGAGGGGTGACTCAAAGGGAGTCATTAAGTACTGTGCGTATTGTGCAGTATCAGCGTGGAGCAACACTGGCTTTGGGAAATGCTCCTCTTTGAAGGCAGGTCTGGTCCTTGTTTTGGGAGAAGCTTCACCACAAACTTCAAGGTTTCTCACTGCAAACACAACCCTGAGATGTCGTCCAAGTAAGGAGTGGTCATGACTTTGCATTCTTAATATGCACAGGAAGACATATGGGAACATGAAATGCCCATGGAAGGTTATATGAGGCCTGTCCAGAAAGCATTGAGCACAAGCTGTTTTAATTATATCGACATGTTGGCTTGATACTTTCGGGACAGACTTCCTCGTGTCTCCCAACAGAAGGGTTTTCCGGTGCACCTTGTCACCCCCACAGTTTTGCTGGAGGTTCGTCCTCAGCTCAAACTTATGGCCACATGAGGTAGTTCTTCATAACTAGTTCACATAGGAAGGAAGGCATGGTTTTGATTCACACTAGTTACTGTATTGTATGGTTGAAATTTTAGAAAATAGACTGCTATTGCACCACAGCAGTAAGGTCAGGTCTTAGAAATGGGGCTACTTAGCACAAGGATAACACCATCAGGCCTAGATTTTGCTCTTTAACAAGCCCAGCAGAAGAGTTAGGTTTCAAATTTTCTTGAATTACTTTTACTATTGTTACTATTGTTATTTAAACTAATCCATGTAGAATCTAGACCATCAGGTAATCCACCCTTTTAATACAATTTTATCCAAGTTTAATAATTTTGAAGTTGTTAAGAGGAAGCAAATGATTTATAGACATTACTTATGCTACACTATTTTTTGTATTGACACATTCTTATTTTTTTTAATGTCATATCTTCCCTTTTTGGTACTTAATATAAAGGGAACATACTCCTTTGCAGTCCTGTTTCTGAACATCCATATGTTCTCCAATGTCCAGAATTTGTAATCCATGCAGAGCTCTGAAGGTGATAGCTTATTCTCAGCTGTGGTGTTACTTTTTTAAAAAAATATATCAAAGAGATAGACTCTTTAGCTTTGTGTGAAAGAAAAAAAATAAACTCAGATGTTCTCTTTTGGCTTAATATTATGTATGTTTCCTCTCTTGTTGCTTTCTGTTTCTAGAATGAAATCACTGTCAATATTTATGTCTAATTTTCATAAATTTATTGGACAACCTCTCTTGGAAACTTTATAGAAAGCAATGTGGAGTGTCTTATACCACTGCTAGATATTTGCATTTAAATGACAAATACATTAGTTTATATATTTAGATATACAAATCAAAATAAAAACATTAGGAACAAAGATAGTTTATTTCTGAGATGACTAAAGTAGTCTTAAAATATATTTGTAAATGGATATAGCATTTCTCTATTTTAAAAATCTTATTATAAACATATCATTCTTTGACAGAAATGCTGTGTTGTCTTTGGTACACTGAGTTGTGAGGTGAAGTTTCCCAAGAGATTACCTGGATCACTAGAGCTTGAAAATGTAGGCTAATCTCCTTCAAGGCTTATTGTTCTCTGGAGTTCTCAAAATGCTTTGGGATAAAATCATGTAAATATTCTCTGAAAACATGCTGATTCACATTAGTAATAATATTGCTTTAACTTTTATATAAAAATTAACTTAGAATAAAACATCCACATTATAATCTTCAAATAAACAACTAGATATAATTATATATATGGCTTTAGATGTTGAAGCTCATTTGTCAATTAAATAACTCCATGGTAGACAATGAAAGAATTAATAATTGTCTCTGTTCAGAACAAAGAATAAGTCATGTTGTTCTGGATATTAATAGACCACTGCATATCCCTCACACTAGTCACAAGTAGGTGACTGCTGCGATGTCAACTTCCTCTCAGAGATTAAGGGTGTAGGTTATTGAACAGAAGGACTTGCACTGCATTCCAACTGCTACTTGCTGAATATGAAACTGAATCAAACTACTTAATATCTTATGATTTCTACTTTTGATGTACATAGTAGAGATAAGAGAATCTATTATGAATGTTAAAAGTGACAATCTATGTAACATGACTATTACATCGTATGACAAACATGCAGATATTGGAGCTATTTTCAATTTTCTTTCTCAGGCTGTCACAATGGTATCTCACAGGAGAGATAACCAAATTGTTGAAAGCTTATGATTTGACATGTTTATAAAAATGATGCTAATGTTTAAGTAAGAAAAAGATTCATAACAATTCAAAACATTGAAGCTCATTTATATTTTTCTAAGACATAAACTATACTTATTACTCAAAATACACTTTTGGTAAAAGTGTATTTAAAATGTCTCTTTCATGAGAACTAATTTTATAGCTAAGAACTGTGACAAATACACTGCTATGGAAAGTGTAAAATGATGAAAAATTTTGGTTACGTCTTTGTTCATCAGGGAATCAGAAGCAAACCACTTAAAAATGTCCCTTGCCTGTGGAAATTGAAAACCTATGAATTTTTCCCCACATCAATTTTAATAATCTATCTAGAATTTTGTTTTTGTACTTATTGATTTTAGGGAGAGAAAGGAAAGAAGGGAGGAAGGGGGGGGGGAGAGAGAGAAAGAGAGAGAGAAAGAGACATTGATTTAATGTTCCACTCATTGACATTGATGCATTCATTGGTTGATTCTTGTATGTCCCCTGGCCCATCATGAAACCCACAACCTTGGTGAATCAAGACAACACTCTCACTAAGCCAACTAAGCTACCTGGCCAAAGCTAGTATGTATAGTTTTTAATACCAAGAAAGACAATACATCGCTCATACTCATGTTCCTTGTGAGTTTTCAAAATGTTAAGTCTTATTTCATTCAGAATGATTTATGACATTTATTGATATTTCACTTTACATTCAAATACATTTTAGAGGTTAAATATGCAGTTTTATTTTATATTTACTTTGTAATTATGGGTATATGAATAAAGCTACTTTAGTAGCTATTTTCAACTGATGATATATAAGAAAATATTCTTTTCCTTTACCAACTTTAACTGAATTGGGCAAAGGAAACAACAACAGAAAAAACATACTCATAGTATGAAAACATCATTTTAGCAATTTCTCTGAAGTCAGGTGGAATGAATCTACCAAATGAAAGAATGTCAGCCACAGCTGCTGCCCTGAAATTGATCTGTTTAGTAGAACATATCTGTTTAATCTTTCATGATGGATCATGCCACAAAAAGCATCTTGATATGAACTGAACTTGACATTTGCCAAATTATTTTCTCATTTCTTTCCAAAAACAACAAATGCTGTAAATTTGTGGCATATTAATAACATATACCAACATTTATATAATTATGTAACATATGGCAAATGATAAATGGTTGATGGGATATTGTATTCAAAATGAACACATTCAAATAGGACTTAATTCTAGCTAAATATCTGTATGTGATTACAGCAAAATAATTGGTTTTGAATATATATGTTATTATTATTCTTTGTATTTCTAAGTTCTTATTGGTGAGGCTTATTTTCAAATTTTTATCAATGTTCACATAACATTCATATATTTTCATATTAAATGAAAATGTAAAGGTAAGTAATCAGAAACTTTAGTAATAATTCCAAAGGCCTTTGGGAGATTAAAAAAAATTTTTTTTAGAAAGTAAAACAGGTATTGCTGTATAGTTTGTCTTTTTATATATATATATTTTTTATTCATTATTTCTTAGAGAGAAGGGCAGAGAGGGAGGAAGAAAGGGAGAGAAACATCAATGTATGGTTCCCTTTTACCTGCCTCTAGCTGGGGACCTAGCTGGAGACCTGGCTTGCAACCAGGTTATGTGCCCTGGCTGGGGATCAAACCAGCAACCTTCAGTAGGACGTTGCCATTCAATTGAGCAACCAGCCAAGGATTATAGTTTGTCTTTTAAAGGAAGGTAATATAATAAACCTATGGTTTAAAAATATAACTGTTACCATGATACAGATTAAGGATTAGAAGCAAGTCTGGAAACAGAGAAACCAGTAAGAAAGCTACTAGAATGAGACAGGTAAAATATGATAGTGTATTTCACAAGTGTGTTGCAATTGATAGAAAAATAAATTATAGACTTAGGAATAGGAAGTTCTTGGAAAAACATGCTAAGTTTTAGATATGTTGGTTTTCAGATGTCTAGATTTAAATTTTATAGGCTAAGATAGCCATCATATTAAGTTAGTATACATCATTATTGGAAAAAAAGTGACTATCCCAAGACTCTAGCCCATGACTTTAGTTACTGAGCATAGGTGGCATCACATAGGCAAAAAGAGCGATCTTTTTTCACGTTGAGTGAATTCTTTTCTCAGATTTTCATCAGTGATTAAAGTGCTATCCATACCTTACAGTTCAATTTACATGGACTAATAAGTATTCCACAACACTACATGAGGCCTGTCCAAAAAGTATCCAGCCACAGACTATGAAAAATAGAGACATTCATTGAAGAAGAGACAAGATACAAGAAACTTTGCATATAAGACAATGATGCCTTAATCTTCTTCAAGGTAGGCACCTTGTGATCTCAGCAGTCTTCCCAGTGTCATTAGCAACTTTTATTTCTGTTTTGGTAGCAGAAACTGGGGAATAGATTTTGCCAAGATGCATTTTATTCCAAGACCCTTCATCAAAATCTCAAACACAGTAGTTTTTGGAATGTCCAGATCAACTTCTAGTTCTCACACTGTCCGTTGCTATCTTTGTTGATCACAGCCCAAACATGTTCAACATCCTCAGGTGTTCTGCTTGTTTCAGGCCTTTGGAATGTGGGTTACTTTCAACAGATTTTCAACCACATTTGGAGTATTTGCACCACAGTTTTTGTTTTGTTTTGTTTTGTTGTTGTGCACTCATTGCAACCTCCCAAAAGCTTTCTGAATTATTCAAATGGTTTCCATGGAGAAATGTTCAAGCTTATCCTAAAATTTGATGCAGATTTGTTCGTTGCTCTTCTTGCTCGTCATTTTGAATGCAATGGCTACTCAGTGGTGTCTACCACCCTGACTGGTACAGTGAAGTCATCATTGTTCACACATTCTGGCCACTCTCCTTGCCTGCCAGGTTACATTGATGCCACACAGACCATTCTCATTATATTAATAATGGCTGGACATTTTCTGGACAGACCTGTTGAATTACTGGGTATTTGACATTCTGATCTAATTACACTAAAAGAAAAAAAATAAAATAAAATAAAACTGCCATCCCCCAAACAAATCACTTTCAGGTGATTATATTTGCGGGTATTCTGTCTTGCCACAAAATGTGTTAGGTCCCAGTGCTTTTGCTTGTGAAACTATTTCTTAATGTCTATTATGCTTGATATAAATATATGCCGGTAAAAGTGAAATCAAGGTTTGTTGCCTGCTGCTACAAAAGCCAAGCTCATGAAATTGGTGCTGGACAACAAAGAAAGAGTCATATATTCAGCTGTTGACAAACCTGAGAAGATGGCAGGCTTGTGCCTTCAATAGTATCAATGTCTCAATATAGGCAGGGTATGCTTTTTTAAGAAGAGAGAAGGAAAAGAGAATGAAGGTACAAAGAGAGGCTGTAAAAGTATGAGCAGTGTTCTTGCTGGTCCTCACATGTATCTTTAATGTTAACATTCTGGGGTTGGTTAGTGCTTGCCAACTTCCTGCAGTTGGGTGATCTGCATTACTGGAAGTGTGGTCAAGGTTGTTTCTTGTACAAATGGGAACTGGAAATGGCGGCACCTGCAATATGCTTATTAGTAAACTGTCAGTATGTGAGTTTTTAATTGGTTTGTTGTACATTTTATCCTAATTCTATTTCATGGTAAACTCAGAGAGGTAGAAAGCTTTTATTTGCTGTTACAAAAGGTGTATTATTTGGCCATATCAAAATATCTCAGTTCTGTTTTTAATAATACATAATTAGGTTATATCAGACCAAGCTCCATAATATTCATAAAGTATGGGGAATAGTTTAGAAGAAAGCTATTTGTAGGAATTTGTGGGGGAAAAAAGGGGGAAAAAAAACAGGCATAAAAGAGGAGAAATACCATGCTAGAAGAAAATCTTTATTATCTATATGAGAACTCTCGAGTGTATATGTATATATAAGAACTCCTATACCCTAAAACACATGTATCAGTAAAGGAAGCTTGGAAATAAGCCAAATGTCCAGGTTTTCTTGAAACAGTAGCAGGATATTGCCATTCAGGAGTGCCAGAGAGCTAAAATGTGAAGATGAAACTGCTCTACAGGACTGAGTTACAAGGTGGAGAAGCCCAAATATTTACATAAAATGCATTCAAGGCCTCGGCTGACACCATAAACTATGCATTTATAAGGGAGGGTCCAAGGAGCTAGTGGAAAACAGCACTTTGCACTTAATGAAGGTTTCAGAAGCTGTCTAATGCTGGGAAACCCAATGGACAGTGTGAGTTGAGCATGGGTGGCATCTTCCAATGACAAAATTCACATACTTCAGGGGAATATTAAAATAATGCATTACTATTCTCAATATCATGTCTAACTTATAAAAAATATTAAGCATGTAAAAAATAGGAAAAGGCAACACAATCTAATAGCAAATAGCTAGATATGACTCGGGTTTTAAAATTATAAGATAAAAATATTTGAATAATTATCAAACCCATTCAACTACTTTCTATTTTTTCTTTAAAATTCTTTAACTTTCTGAATTTTGTATTAGTAAATATAAAAATTTTAGCACATAGGTACTATTCGTATTACTGTTATTTTTTTATTTTATATGATTTTAATTTACAATTGTAAGAGGAGGGAATAACCAGACAGAAGTTTTAAAGTATGCCTAGAATATCAATTCTACTTTTACCTCTTAATGTTATTCAAAATATTGTAAAAAATTCTATGGATCTGAAGTTAGATTGCCTTTTAATGTAGATAGATTAGCATAATGGTTAGGTGCATGTACTTTGGAAACAAAATGTCTATATTAAAATTCTATTTCTATCATTTACTGGAAATGTGGGCAAGTTATGAACACCATTTTCTTCATTAGTAAAAACGGATGTAAAAATGGTCCCAATTTCATAGAAAGAATTTGATAATTAATTAGGCTAACATATGTAAAGCCCTTTGAAAATTATGTGGCACATACTAAGTAATCAATTCTTGTTATATCATTAAAATATGAATATGTAAGAGTTCTTTATGGAAACAGAACAAATAGGATATTTATATGTATGTAAAGAATCATTTTTATAGAAATTGGCAAACCCATAATCTGAAGGGTAGGCAGGACAGAGGTGATACTGCAGTTCAAGTCCAGAGGCAAACTACAGGTAGAATTTCTTTTTGTTCAGAAAAGGGATATCTTTGCTCTTTTAAGACCCTTGCATTTAACTTACCAGCATTATGGCGAGTCATCTGCTTTACTCAGTCTACCCACTTAACTATTAATCCCATTTAAATAACATCCTGGCAGAAATATTCATAATCATGTCTGACCAAATATCTGGGTACCGTAGCCCAGACAAGTTAACATATAATTAATAACACAAAATTTCCTTTTGTAAAGTAGTTATCCTAAGTAGGAAAAGAAATTCCACCTTCTGCATTTGGTGTCTAAATATGAAAAAGCATTTAATGTATCTAATTACTTTATTTAAAAGAGTGGATAAAAATATGCTTTCTTGATTTCACTCCAGCTATGTTTGCCCTTTCAGTTATCCACCCTTCCACGGAATTATTTTATATTACATTGAACTTATGATACTATTTTGGAAGACATAAAATATAAATTATATTTTGCAATTTTGGTACCATGTTGAGTATATTTGCTAATTGTAACATTATTCTAGGCATTATTATTTTATTATTTCAAATGTTGGAATTTATTGAGGAGGTTAATATAAACAGAGGTTAGATCCCCCTTTTTTTTTTTTTTAACACAGCAATGCACCTGTGCCAGCTGTAGGAAAAAGGATAACTTACTAGATTTATTAATTTTTTAAAACGTGCCTACAGTTAAATCAAACTGGAAAGTATGAAAATTCACATAAGAAAGAAATCAGAAACAAAGCACAACCAAAAACAATAAAAACATTTACATGACATCATATTGGTGATTAAAATTATTTAAATTATAAATACAGAATATTTAATAATAGTTTGAAGTAGATGAAGCATGCTAAGTTCCATAAATTATTTTTTTTGTATGGAAATAATACACTAAATTAATAAATAATAATACAAGAATAAACCTTCACATACAACTGTAAACCTACTTTTGCCCACCTCTGTATGTAAATTAAGAAAAATCATTGCTGGTGAAAATATTAGAATTTATATTTGTATTTATCTTGTTTTAGAGTATGTTATCTGTATTTCTCTTTCTTAGTGAACTACTTTGCAAGAATTATCCACAGTCCTTTGAAAATGTTTTAATGTTATAATAACAGTTTCCTAATAAAGTAGACAAATCTAATGAAAGCATATCACTAGAAATAAGTTCACTTTTTTCCTTTTCTAAATGGTCTGTTATATGAACTACCACATCTTTTCAGGAAAATAGCCCAAGGAATTGCTACTACATAAAAAATAATAAGTTTCAGATGAGTAGAGCTGCAAGTTTAGGTAAAAATAACCTATACTATAATTAAATGTAAAATTAACTTCATCAAATACAATAACATGAAAGCATTTAATATTACTCTTTATGAACCCTAGAGTTTTCTTTTCAGTATGTTTTACTGAATTACTTTTCTTCTTTGCTTCAGATTTTGTTCAAATATTATTTAACAATATTGCCTGAAGCCATGGAACTTTAAAACTTTATTGCAACAAGAAGCATTTAGTTTGCAGGATATGATGGAGGTAAACAAGCTATTTGCTTGCAAGCAAAAAATTTCAAAGGGCCTAATTAGTAGAACAGAAACCAATGTTTTAGCTTCAAAATTAACAGGGCACTAAATTATTAGTTTTATGTTGGAAAACTTTAGATAACCTCCTGAGCTCTTTATATTGTTCAAACATGTTGAAGAATTAAAAATTATTCACACTATTTATATTCATTATATGCATGTATCTATATCTTATATTACCTATATCTATAGTCCATATTTATTCCATGTTTTTAGAATAAGAATATCTATTTTGGACATTAGCACTATTCATAGTTAATAAAAAGTAAAGCTGCCTTACTGATTGGAAAAAGCACTAAACAAAGAAATTATAATTTTTACATGTTGTGTATTCATACTCCAATAACATTTCTTCATTTTCAATCATATTCAAGAATGTTTAAGATAATCTTTACCAATCATTAGGGTCCTGAAATTTGCTTGGGTCCTCACCCTTTCCATCCTCTGCTGAAGTGTAATCAGTGTTGTTTTTGTCTAGTTTCTCTCCCTCCCCCACTTCCCTCTGCCAACAAAAGAGAAGTTACATTATCTTTTGGTTGATCTAGGAAGATAAGTCCTTGCTTTTCTAGCAAGACTAGAGTTGGTATCTAACTTATTAAGGCAGGTATTCCTATAGGGACTACCCTATTCTCCCTTCCTACTATCACTTCAAAGACACTGTTTCTTCTTTAAAGAAGGCTTTGAGGAAAAAAGCCAGGCAGTGTAGGCACCTCAGAATGAAGCCCCATAGAGGCAGCCAATACTCCCAGTGGACGATGCCTATGGAGACCATCTAAGATTACCAATAGCTGCTCTGAAGCAACAATATAGAGAGAGAGACTCTTTAATCTGCTCCTGATATAGGCACCTAATTTTCCCTGATAATGGGATATTTTTAATTAATTGATTTACTTTAAATTTATAGTTGACATATATTAATGTGAGATGTAAGATTATAATATAGTGATTCAACATGTACATACTTTATGAACTAATCACCACAATAAGTCTAGTAACCATTTGCTACTATACAAAGTTATTATAATATCATTGATTACATTTCCTAGGCTGTACATTACATCCCTGGGCTTTACTTTATAACTGGAAGTTTATCCCTCTTAACCTTATTAACCTTTGTCAACAGAGGGGCAAGTCACAGGGGTGATGGGAGAAGGAGATTTTAAATAATGAAAGCTATCAACTATAGCAGAGACTTTCAATGTCTCACTATATTCTCCTGGCCCTAATTATTTCTGTGTTTGATGACCTGACATCTTAATGGCAGCACTTAAATTCCCCACTAGGGAATTTTGCTCTAAATGTCAATGTCCCTTCAGCTTGTTTGTGCTGGCAGTCCAAAACTGATGGGATTGTAACGCCACTGGTTGTAGCCCTCAAATAAGAGAGGCAGAAATTAATGTATGAAATATCCATGGTTCCTCAGGGTGCAGTTGCTTATTCTAAACAATCACCAACGTGCTCTGGAACCGAGGTCCAGTTAAAAATAGTGGTAACTGGATTAATATGCACTTAATGGCTTCTTTACATTCCCTGTCTCTATTACAACCCTATCCCCACATTGATGTGGATCACTTCCTAAATTAATTATGCGAGCGATTACCTGCTATCACTTCAATAAGTTTCTTTTTTAGACAATTTCTTTATAACTTTAATATTAAGTATCATAGTGAAACAAGATGAAGGTGGATATAGTAAATCATGTTATAAAGAGTTCTGATGGAGTTTGATAGCAGGAAGAACATGTGCCTAGCAGAAACTTGATCATTCCAGTACTATGGGTTTTTGGATGTTTGGCATATTCAATAGATTTAATAAAATTGTTTTTAAAAAAAGCTGTTCTGATAAAAATAACATTAAAGAAATATTATGAACAAAGTTGTCTTGTTAAAAACAGCCAGTTAGACACTAACGAATGAATACCTTGAAGAACAAACAACAAAACTTACCCAAGAAGAAATTAATGGCACATAACTGTATGTGTTTAAGAAATGTAATATATAGTTTATAATTTAAAAAAGAAGAAACTTTCTCCCTCTCCTCAACAACAACCACCATATATACCAGGAGACTTAGAAAAAAGGAAAAGAATAAAGAAAGAAATGCTACAGATACTTTCCAACTTTTGTATGAAGCCAGTATAACTCTTGATTTCCAAATCAGACAATGCTAACATAGACATAAGAGAAAGACTGTGTGCATTGTAAAGGTATCCAAATTTGTTTTTATAAGGTATGGTGAAGCATGCAGACATGAAAATGACTATCAGGAAGGAAAGAGTTTTACTCACAGTTTCCTATAAACAATAGGCATGGACTGCCCAGCACCCAAGGCCATAAGAGGAGGTAGAAGGATCAGTCCGAAGAGAGAGGGGAAACAATGAGCAATGGCCTTCGCTGTGGTGTCCATGGTCAAAGGACAGAATGAAAAGTGTACATAGGTTTAGAAATTTGCTCATCCGAATAATTTCAGCAGGATTTGGGGCAATGAAACCGTCCTCACTTGCATAGTACCTGGCCTTGGGCTGAGAAGGTCAGGAGGATGACGGCCCAGATATGGGTCTGGATTGGTTGGTTTGCATATCAAAGGCATACTGCAAAGGCAAGTTGTTGACTAGCTGCAACAATTAGGTAGCTCATGAAAATACATTTTTTTAAGGTCATCAAGGCCCCCAGGCGTCACAACATCAGGATATAGAAAACAAAATGTATGATTAATAGTGTGCATTTTATAGACATTGACAAAAGTATGCTTGAAGTTGTCTCTTTTTTTAAAGAAAATATGTCTGCATTTTTAGAATATAGTAAAATACACATTTTTCAAAGGAGTAGAAATAGATAAAACTCTTCACTTTGAAAAGAAATTTGACATGACCTAAGGATATTAAAAAATGTAAATTCTGAGTCTGAGAGCCAGCTTTTAGACAAGGGGTATTTGGGACAAACAAAAGACACATGAGTGCACACATGCACGGCACATACTGTACCTGCATACAGACCAGGATCAAGACCAACATAAATACATGTCAGCTTTTGAAGAAACTTACTGCATACTTTTTGAGATGAAGGGACACATTTATCATTTAGTCCAAAAAAAAAAAAATGGTGTGATAACAAGAGTGTAGGGTCAAGTTGAACAATTTATAAGTGCAATATTTATGCAAAGAGCATATTTTTAAAAATATGTATTTTAAAAAATGTTTTTTTTTCCTTGAATTTAGCTCTGAAAAAAAAAAAAGCATCAAATTGTATAAAGAACTAACTCTCTTCTTTTATAGGAGAATATCTTTGCCCTTAAAATTAGTTAAATTTTCTTTCAATAAAGATTGTGAGACAGGATAAAATTTTAAACATGGTATCTTGGAAAACACTTAATTCTAATGAATATTTTAAAGTCCCCTCCCACCATTTTTTACTACAATTTAAAGAGAAAATAGTTTTACATACCTCATCAATGCTGGTATATCTAGGACTCCAAGTAACTAAATATTCTGCAATTCTAAATGAACTCTCTTTTCCCCAGTTGTCCAATGACTGAATGTGTCCCTCCTGAATTTGTGTGCTGAAGTTCTAATCCCCAAGACATGTGGCGTCAAACTCATATTCACCATCAGCCAGCCTCGGGGTTGCCTTCAGAGGGCCAAATGTAATTTTAGGACTGTATAAATATAAATGTAACTATTCCTTAACAGTTGAGCCAGCCAGGTAGAAACAAGGTGCCAGGCCCTATAAAACAAGGTGGAGGACTGGATTCGGTCCATGGGTCTTGTAGGTTACCACTCGAGCCCAAGACCTTAGAATGAGGTAGGGCTTTTGGAAAGTAATTAGGTCCTGAGGCAGGGACCTTCATGGACTAGAATAACACCAAAAAGCTTGTCTCTTTCTCTGCTCTCCACGTTGTGAGGACAGTAAGAGAACAGACATCTGCCAATTGGGAAGTGTCCTTACAAGATACCAGATCTGCTTATGCCTTGATCTTGGGCTTCCTAGCTTTCTGCACTGTCAAAAATAAATGCTTATTGTTTTAGCCACCACTCCATGGTGTTTTTGTCACAACTGCCTAAACCAGCTCTATAATGGTAAAAATTGTCAATTATATATTAAAAATGATAACAATATATGGCACTTTAAAATAATATTAATAAAAGTAACATTGAAAATACAAAGCACAAACTGTTATTGGAAAATTTTAAATATAAACTTTAAAATAATCTTACATTAAAACTAAATAAATGTAAAGAAACAAGAACAACTTGTTTTATGGCAATAATAAAAGTAAAATTGTTAATATGTGTAAGATATACAAATGTTTTTAGTAATAAGTTAGCATATTAATTAGCTTTAGAGAATTTTAATTTCCTAAATGAATTATGGGATTAATCTTCTCTTCCTTGGGGAATTACCGACATATAGCAACCAAGATGTGAAACAGGAGTCTTTGTAATATGAAACTTACATCACAACCCCTTATCATAAATTAGACTTCTGGAATATATATTCTATTTCAACAAACATACCTCCAACAGTTATCAAAATATTTGTTGCTGGCCAGGCTCTGTAACCTGGACAAATGACTGAAATAATATAAACTGAATGATGCCAAAGTTGATTAGAAGTTGAAAGATTAAGTAAAACAGCCATAAAACCTGAAGATTTTCTTAGTAAAATCCCCATTCTGGAGGTATGATTGTAACATATTTTGTATAATTGAAGAACAGTAAGAAATAAGTTAGGAGGAGAAAAGTGGGCGATGTTTTAATGCATATTCTATCATGAAAATCTTTAACATGCATTATTTTATTTTACTAGTACTTATACTATACTGATACCATTTTCTAAAGCTAGCAGTTTTAAGGATTTAAATTATCTGATAAATATCTAGAATTCATTCAATTGTATTAAATGAATTATTTTATAAATTCAGTTTCTAGTTTCCTCTTTTAAAACATGTAGATATTAAATAGCAAGTTTAATAAAGAGAGTCTAGATAACATCACAGAGAGCTCTGGGTATATTAGGAATCTTTATTTTTAAAGATGCATGTAATAGCTCAGAGATAAAATCTACTACACACTTAAAGCTTACTAAACCATCGAATTATTAGGTAGATCAGCAACCAAGTTTCTGCTTATCTGCCCTAAACACTGTACTTACAACACTAACTCTTATCTCCTCAGTTTAGAATGTGCTGTCCCTATACCTAAAGATATTCCTTTTATTTCAACTTCAATTCCAAGTTTGTAAACAAGATTTTGTGTCTGTTCCAATGTTGTCATTTGAGACATTTCCGTAGACACACAAAATGTTGAATTATATGGCTTCTACATATGTGAATATAATAAAAACATAATATAAAACATATAAAAGACACTATGAAAACAAAGAAAGAAAAATAATGCACTTCATCATGAGCTTTTAGTTCTTAAAAGCTGTATCTGTTGTCATTCTTAAAATATAAGTGATTAAGATAATTTTTATAAGGCAGTTTTTAAATACAACATTGACATATTATCCTTATGTTTTCTATCCCCCTGCTTCTAAAACCTGTTAGTATATATTTTATTAAATAATACCTCAGAAAATATTACATTCAGATTTTAATTTTTATGAGATGGACCTGCACATTTTGTGGAAATTAGGGTTTTCCACAGGGTCATGAGGAAAGGTTTCCAAGGCCCCATGCAAGGGACCATGTGGTGTGGAAATAGGACCTTCTTCCTTACCCAGGTAGCTTAGCTTGTTCCTGGCTTCTTTGGTGTTGAAGTTCAAGTGACAGTAGCCATGTAGCTATGGAGAGAGAGTGCAAGAGTGCACATGGTGAGTGTAAGAGAGAGCTTCTTTTTATCCCCTGCTATTTTATTAGCTTGAATTTGGAACAGACCTGGTGTTTTCTCAAAATAACCAAATAGTTCCCCTGGCATTCACAGTCTTTGGACGAGTCTACATCCCAAACAATTCCTTCCTTCCCCAGGGGAGACTGGCAGGCCTCTATTGCTCCAGGGCCTGTCTTATTTGTTTCCACCTGGTGACCTCGTACCAGGGATGGGCTGGGAGGGTCATTCATGCTCTTGGCAGAGGAGCCCTAGGTCCCCTGGAATGTGAAGCTGTAGGGACAGACTCCTGCTTCCCATTTTATTAAGCTCACTATCTAGTACCTTTGCTCCTTTTCTAGCTGAACACTAACAATAGCAAATGGACTTTCATTTTTAGGATAAAAGAATGTTTACCATAAAATATTTCTATGGATACTCATCTAATTTAACTTATAGGAAAATAAAAGAAAAAGTAAAGGCATGATTTTATATATGTAACACATTTGAGATATGGTAAATGTAAGATCAAGTTCCCACTGAAGGAAGCGTAGTAAAACCAGTCTTTTTTTTTTTTTTTCATTGACATTCAAGTCTTAAAAATTATGTGTAAGTGGTATTACAAAACTATTTTTGGAAAAAAGTGAATATTGATATCAAAATTGTTGGCTATCTCCTTCACACCATGTAAAAGAACCAAATGAGAATGGGTCAAAAATTTTAATGTAAAAGTTAAACTCGTAAAAGAAAACATAGTTATAAATCTTCATGAATTTAAATGAGGCAATGATTTCACATAATATGACAGCAAAAGCAGTAGTGATAAAAGAAAAAATATGTAAACTAGTCCTCATCAAAATTAAATATGACTCAAAGGATGATATTTTAGTTACTTTGGTTTGCTATAAAATTTTCCATAGGCTGTGAGGCTTGAGCAGGCAAACATTTATTTTTCACAGTTTTGGAGGCTTAAGTTTAAGACTAGAGCATCTGCTTGGTTGACGAATGCCCTTTTCCTGGTTTTCAAATCTTTCTTCTTTCTGTGTCTCACATGGTGAAAAGAGACTGAACTATCTCTTTTATCTCTTTTTATAAAGGCATTAATTTCATTCATGGATCCTCTATCATCATGACCTAATTGTCCCCCAAAAACCTCACCTCCAAATACCATCATGTTGTGAATTACATTTCAACATGTAAATTCAAAAGAGACACAAACATTGAGTCCATAACAGATTATCAACAGGTTGAAGAGGCAACCACCAAATTAGAGAAAATATTGACAAAATATATATTGGATAAGGAACTATCAAAATATATACAGAAAATATAAATAAATCTTTCAACTCAACAATACTCATACATATGACACCATTAAAACATGGAAATAGAACTTCATTCAATATTGTTTCAAAGTGATACACAAATAGTGAATTATGCAGAAGAAAACATATTCAACATCATTAGTCATTACCAAAATGCAAATCAAAAACAATAAATTACCACTCCACAGGTTAAATTTAATAAAAAGGATGGACAATAACAGATGTTGACCAGGATATAAAGGAATCAGAACTCTCATACATTAGTGACAGAAAGTAAAATTGTACAGATGCCAAAGCCCAAGGTTACCACCACTGGATTGTGCAAAGCAATTATCCTCAGGGTAGCTGTTTCTCTAGGCAACTGTGAGGCATGTAGAGGACATCCTAGGAGATCACAGTTGCCTGTTTCAGGATCCCCTTTGCTGTCCCTCCTCCTGCCCTGTGGGGCCCTCCCAGAGTGGCACAGACTTGCAGGCCCAAACATACCAGGAAGGAAAGCAGACAAAAGGCTTAATAAATGACTGGTAGTGCTACATAGGGAAGATGAGAAGGCAAATTGAAGTACGAGTTTAGCTACAGGGAGGGTAGTTCACTTTCATTTTCTTTTTCTTTTTTAAAAATTGATTTTGTTGAGAGAGGAGAAAGACAAGAGATGCATCACACACAGAGCTCCGACTACCGGCATTGTGGTTTGTGACAGTGAGGTACATTTTTGTAATTACTGTGGAGTAGTGAAGCCCTTTCATCTCACTGCATTGAATAATTCCTTGGGTTTGTGGTTACCTTACACGCTGTTCATTTAGAAGAGGAGAAAACATAATGGAAGGGATAAATTGAATTGCCTTAAATCACACAGCTACAAGCTAAAGATGGAAAGCCAGGCATGCATGAAATTTTTTTTATTAAGACAGTGATAAAACTCTTTCAACTATATTTCTTCAGTCTTCTATATAGTAAGGCCATAGAGAAAGCAGAAATAATCCTGGTTTCAACTCTGAAAGTCAATAGCAATATAGCTCGGGTTCTCTTTTCTCACTTTGGAATGAAGCTAATAACCTTTAGCCAGCATTTCTGTTCATGTCAAGAGCACATTAGTGACAAAGAAAAGTTCAACTAAAACATAACATCTATTCTAACACAATTCGTATCTCATTTGGGTTCTTGTGTTTCAATATATCTACATATAAATATAAATAATTTCATAATTTATAATTGGAAATTAAATGTCCAAGAATAATCTCTAGGTCTGCTCATATATTAAGTAGTTGAAATAATGAATTATAGTTACACTTAATAATATGACCTACAAACCATGTTTATTTATTTATTTTTTTTTAAATTTTATTGTTGTTGTATTACATCCATCCCTTTTTTTCTCCCCTCTGTCCCCCTCCCCACCCACCCTTTCCCCCCAAAGTCAATCCCACCTGTTGTCCATGTCCATGGTTCCTTTATACTAGGTTCTTGTCTAAGCTGCTCCCCTTCATTGCCTCTGCCTCCCCCCTCCCCTCTACCCCTTTCCTCCTGACCACTGCAGGCCTATTCCTTGTATTCATACACTTGGTTCTGTTTTGCTTGTTGTTAGTTTTGCTCATTATCGTCCCGTAATGGGTGAGAACATATGATACCTGTCCTTCACTGACTGGCTTATTTCACTAAGCATAATATTCTCCAGTTCCATCCATGTTGTTGCAAAGGGTACAAACCATGTTTATTAAAAATAGGGTTTTGGCCCTGGCTGGTAGCACAGTGGATAAGGCGCCGGCCTGCAAACCCAAAGGTCACTGGTTCAATTCCCCAGCCAGGGCACATAGTCAGGTTGCAAGCCAGGTCTCCAGCCAGAACCGTGGCTGGAGGCAGGTGAAAGGCAACCACACATTGATGTTTCTCTCT
This sequence comes from Noctilio leporinus, assembly GCA_004026585.1. Lineage (NCBI taxonomy): Eukaryota > Metazoa > Chordata > Mammalia > Chiroptera > Noctilionidae > Noctilio > Noctilio leporinus. The sequence goes on along the minus strand of PVIW01002894.1, from coordinate 47,644 downwards.
TTCTCTCCCTCTCTGCCTCTCTCCCTTCCTCTCCTTCTGGAAATAATAAATAAAATCTTAAAAGAAATAAAAATTAAAATTAAAAATAAAAACAGGGTTTTGATTTGCTTAGAATCTCACCAATAGATGTGACTTAATATGTATAAATTTCTTTGATATTAACAAGTATGATACATGTTTACAATTAATGCTTACCTTGGCTTAACTACAAAACTATATTATTTCATATTATTAGAGAGATTAAATTAAATTTTTAATACTCCTTTTTATTAATGTAAATTTTACAAGTAAAAGAAAATTTAATGAAGATAATTGATGACTTTCATATTACTATGTAAAACTTTATCAGTGGGATATTCTCAAGAAAAGTTTAAAGATATGTAGAAATATAACTATTTTTCTATCTGAGAGAATGAGTTCAGAGGTAAATATAAAAACTACAATTATTAAGAAATTTGAGAATGGCTATTAGAGAGTATTATTCTTACCCTAAATCTTGGAATATCATGTGTTACATTAAGTGATAGAATGTTAAAACTTTTTTCTGAGTTTCCTTGTAAATGTTAATGTTGACTCTTGAAACACAAACATACTCATACACAAAAATATTCACAAATGTTGACAGTAAAATTTTTATGTCATGAAGATGAAACTGTTTAAAGATATATAGTACTTGTTCCCGGTTATCAATAGCTTATATTTCTACAACTTAGTTAGGTTTTATCCTGGACTGCAGAAATTAAAGTTGTGGCAGGTTACTGAAAAGGAAAAAGAGAAGTGAGGAAGCATGATATGAAATGAAATGGAATAGTTTCTCAACAGTGATAATACTTGCTTATTAGAAAAGAGTGACTGTTTATTAAGAATAGATTAAAGTGTTTTCAGTTTTGTGTGTATTAGACATGTGTTAGTCAATTTAAAATTACATGACACCCAGGATGTTGGCACAGTGGATAAAGTACCAGCCTGTAAATCTAAAGGTCTCTGGTTCGATTCCCAAACAGGGCACATAACCAGGTTTCAAGCCAGGTCTCTATCCAGGTCTGTAGCTGGAGGCAGGTGAAAGGCAGCCATACATTGATGTTTCTCTCCCTCTCTGCCTCTTTTCCTTCCTCTCTCCCTAAAAATGATATACAATCTTTAAAAAATAAAATAAAATCACATACCTATTTATTTTGAGTTGATAATGCATACACATGTTATAAACTATAAAACCTTCTGAAAGGTATATAGGGGAGAAAACAACTGTCAAAGCCCTTTTCCTATAGAATCAGAAGTTACTACTGTTATTTGTTTCTTATATATTTCTTAGGTTTCTTCACAGAGAAATTACATAAATCTCTATGTGTATAATTTCTAACATTCTTTTATATTTTCTTTGCCATATTATTATTATTTTTAAAGATTGTATTTATTATTTTCAGAGAGAGAAGAAGGGAGAGAGGCAGATAGGGAGAGAAGCATCAATATATGGTTGCCTTTCACCTTCCTCCATCCACGGACATGGCTGGAGACCTGGCTTGCAACCTGGTTATATGTTCTGGATGGGAATTGAACAAGTGACCTTTGGGTTTGTAGGCCAGCACCTTATCCACTGTGCCACCAGCCAGGGCCCTGCCATATTATTTATGAAATATTGCTCCTCTATCATTATACACAGAGCTACTTCATTCTGTTCAATGGATGCCTACTATTTATTTATATGAATGTATTCTATTTAATATATTAATCAATCTTTTGATTGATATTTAGTTTGCTTCCCTCCTTTTCTTATTACAAGTCAGATTGCAGTGAATATTCTCATATAAACACATTTTGTACACAGTGTGTATAACTCTATGATGAGCATCCAAGAATAGAATGACTAGGTCAAAGTGAATGTACATTTTTAACTTTGATAGTTTTTAAATTCCCTCTAAAAAAGACCTGCCAATTTATAGTTCCATCAAGATAATTACAGTCTGGGGACATCTATAAAGCCTTAAGTCCTAGAAGGTTGCAAATAATTTGTACTTAAAACTGACTTGTGTTATATATATCTACAATCTCTCATTATAAGTGGAAATGTCTCTTTGCTCTATATGAATTTCCCACCCATATGACCTCCCACCCAGTCTCTAGTTCCACCTCCAGCAAAGCTGTTCAAATAAAGTTTTATGAAACCTTATAAAAAGTGGTGTACAATCCTTATACCACCCAAAAGTAATAAAATGTTCTCTCACAAATTTGCATTTGGACATACAAAAGGAAAAGCAATTAGTGTTGCAGCCTCTGCATGCTCAAGTGTGTTGCAGAGGAGTTGGGGAGTGGGGAACCAAGATGTGATTATTTGGCAGCGGGGTCTGTGAATAAGCAGAGGAAGGAGAACTAAAGCAAAAACACAGAGGAGAGAGAGAATTTAGACCCACACAAGAAGAAACATGTGAAGGCCCCTTGCCTCCATACCTGAAAGATTCTTAGGTTTAGGTTTAGATTCCAAGAATGGAAGCTGAATTCATTTTCTGCAAAAAACTATAAAGTAGCTGAGAGTATTCCTAGCTTAACTTGCTCATATATTTTTAAAGATTTTATTTCATTATTTTTAGAAGGAGAGGAAGGGAGAGAGGCAGAGAGAGAGAGAGACATCAATGTATGGTTGCATTTCACCTGCCTCCAGCCACAGACCTGACTGGAGACTTGGTTTACAACCTGGTTATGTGCCCTGGCTGGGGAATCGAACCTGCAACCTTTGGGTTCACAGGCTGGCACCCTATCCACTGTGCTACCAGCCAGGGCTTAGCTTGCTAATTTTAATGACAAACAAACAGGGTGTTGTTGGTGGCTTACCCCAGGTCACATCAATGTTTGTTACAAAATTAAGACAAATTGAAAATAAATTTTCAGCTGAGTCAAACTCCCCAGTGATGTCATGGAAATATGAATCAGGTGCCATCATTCTCCTATAAAATAGTGCAATGATACCTGCACATAGGTAGATAGATAGATAGATAGGTAGATAGATAGATGATCAATAGATATCAAGTATATATTTTATAGCACCATTATAAGATATAAATTCTATTATTACTTTTTATCCATGAAGACAATGAGAGAGAAATTATGTAACCTGCTTAAGATCACACACATAATCACTGACAGAGATTGAATGAGAACTGTACAATCTAACTTCAAAGACTAAGCTCTCAGCCAATGCAATGTGAAATGTGTGTTCAGTGGTTTTGCTAAGGGAACTCAGAAATAAAGATATAAGCTTCAATCATAGTTCATAGGCTTAAGTGATTATTGCATGTAGAAAGCTATTGTTCCAGGAACTGGAATGTATGACCTGCATGACTTCAAGAGGTCAACAAGCAATTCAACTTTTGTGTCCCAAAGAGTCTGCAAAGGATGGAGATGGTATCTGAGCCATTGTGTTCCAAGGACAGAAGGTCCATCTGTAGCTCACATAAAAATGTTTGAGCCCTGGCTGGTGGTTCAGTAGAAAGGCACCAGCCTGTGCACCCAAAGGTTGTTGGTTTGATTCCCAGTTGGGGCACATAACCAGATTGCAAGTCAGGTCTCCAGCCAGGTCCTTAGCTGGAGGCAAGTGAAAGTCAACCATACATTGTTGTTTCTCTCCATCTCTGCCTCCCTGTCTCTAAAAATAATAAATAAAATCTTTTAAAAAAAGAAAGAAAATGATTTTTTTTAAAAAAAATTGTTGATCACCAAATAAAGAAGTACTAGGAAAATTGGCTGCCAGACTCCAATTCTTCTCCTACTAACCTTTATTTTTTTAAAGGATTTTACTGACCATTTTCAGAGAGAAGGGCAGGGAAGGAGGAAGAAAGGAGAGAAACATCAATGTATGATTGCCTTTCATCTGCCTATAGCTAAGGACCTGGCTGGAGACCTGGCCTACAACCTAGCTATGTACCCTGACTGGGAAATCAAACCAGAGACCTTTCAGTTCACAGGCTGGTGCCTATCCACTGAGCAACCAGCCAGGGCATCATTAAGCTTTTCCCCAACACCCTTACCTACCTTTTTTTCTCCTTATTAAAAAGTCGGCTTGAGATGAGATGTTAAGATGGTTTTTGAGAGTGCATAGCCCACCATTTTCTCAGATTGCCAGCATCTGAGTAAAGAGCCATGATTCAATCTTTACTTATTGGTTCTGGTAGTGATAGGAAGCATGAACATCACCTTTTCTGATTTCAGGTTTATTACTTAATGAGAACGTCAGACAGGTGTTTATGCCAAAACAATGATGCCAACCAATAGCAAATTTGAATTAAAAAAAATAAAAATAAATGAGGGAGAGAGAGAATAAAATATATATTTGAAAAATATAACACAAATACATAATTGTTACATAATGTCTAAGTAAAATGTTCAGTTCTCTTTTCTAGCACGACATAGGTTTTTCCCATTCGTTGTGGATCCAAATTCAGAGAAAGGCACTTTTTTATTCAGTGAGAGGAACACTTCATTGTTTGCTTTTCAGTGTTTTTCAGTTGCATGAAACATTTATTTGTACCATTCTGCTTGTGGTGTCCAGACATGCCTCATGAAAAATCAGCTTTCAGCATCCTCTGGGACTTCATAAACCTCATTCTCTATTCTTCTCCTTGAGTTCTAGGCCTGTGGTAGTTCAACATATTTTTTTAAAAGTGGACTCCTACTAAGATCCCATCTGCTAAAATCACTTTTTCTTTGTTTTGAAGTTACTAAAGATAAAATATTTGAATATGAATTAAGATTCACAAAAGGTACTTCACAGCAATATATATTTCCGTACCTTTTAGAGTTCTTATTTAAATTTAATAGTTAAAGTGTTAACGTAAGAAATGTCCAAACCCTTAAGAATTTTTATAATTTTTTTTAGCTAAAGTTACAATAATTCCCAAAAAGCAAAATCTCAATGGATTGAAGAATGTTCTGGAAAATGAAAGTTTTACATCTTTTTGTACATTACAATAAAAAAAAGAAGATATAAGGGAATTATATGAAATTCATTGGTGGTAGATTTCAGGGAGGCAGGAGAAAAAAGAGGGGAAATCTCTAGGGTTGGATATAAAGTAAAATGAATAAACACATTATTCTTTTACATAGGCAGGTATAAAATACCGAAAAGTTAACAATTATTACAATAACAATAGCAATGAGGGGCTCTATGGTCTTCTGCTCTGGTGGGAAGTTGTACCCTCAGGGACCTAGGAAAAGAAATTACCCTGATATTCCAAAGGTATGTCATAGATTCAAGAAGACAAAGACAGATAATATTAAGGTAAAGACTGACATCCAGAAAGATACTGGCCCACACTCTCCATAACCTCCTTTTCATTTGAATGTGTTAATTTCAGGCCATTCTATATGGTTGCTTTGGGTCTCTGAATTTGAAAGGCTCACCACGCAGTCCTCTAAGCTCATTGGTTCATTGTCAGGTTTAGTTTGTGGCCTCTTTTTTGTACACAAAAGTCCTTTAGCTACCTATTTTTAAATGCTTTTCTCTCTCTCTCTCCACGTATGTATAATGACCCCAGGCTGCACAGGGTTGTAGCATCTCAAGGGTTGTAAGTATGCATAGGATCCTGCTTCCCAAAGCTGGCTTCCAACTGTGGGTGGCCTAATCTGTAAGTAGCCCAGGCATCTGCCACTCCCACCCATGTGGGACTTCATAAACCAAGAGCACCCAAAAAAAAACAAGTGGCCAACAGGCCAAGGGCTCAAGAGCATGAACTTCTGCCTGCCTTCTGTTTCAAGTCCTTTCCCAGAATCCCATGAGCTCTGGAATCTGAGAATGTCAGCTTTTCAACCAACGAGGGCAGTATCCACTAGTTACCTTTGCCCCCTTCCTAGCCCACGTGTTTAACAAGGGGGCAAAGTCTTGATCTATGTGTGCTCTGTACTAGCTTTCTTCTGCTGAGTTCATGAGCTGTTACTAGGGAGGGAGGGCAAGCTGCTTCTAACCTTCAATTCTGCCTTGGGGGCCTTTCCCTGCCTCTTCCTTTTCCAGTGACACTCAGTTACAGAAATATTCCTGTACCATTTGATACTTAGCCAGTTTTGTGACAGCTGGGGTAGTATGAGTTTTTAGTCCATGCATCAGTCATGTGACCAACAGCCATCTCTCTCCACCAAAATACATTCTCCCCTCCACTCCCATAAATAGAAGTATCAATCATGTGACTACCCTGTGATATTACATTTTGGAATCTCTCCCTTATGTGAAACTGCTAAAAATGATTCTGATACTTGTTAAAATGGTAAGAAAAAGTTTATTCATTTCCATTGCAATAGGAGTATGGCAACATGGAAGAAAGAACAGATTGCGCTCTAAGCATGAAAAGAAAGTGCGGGAGGGGTTATAGTCAAGGAGCAGGCTGAGAAAGTCAGTGGGTGGAAAATGACTAAGATGAAATATCAAAGGTAACTGTTACTAAACTACCTGAACAGGATTTTTTTACTAAAGGTAGACCAAGGACTTTAAAAAGATTTTTGTGAAGAGTAGGCTATGTAGGCCAAAAACAGGACAGGATCCAAGGTCAAGGTTTACACACACACACACACACACTCACACAAAGGCTTAGAGTTGTCTGACTAAAATTTGGTCAAGGAGAGAGTTTGTGTTAAATCCAGTTATGCAAGTGAAACAAGAAAGCAAAGAGAACCTAGCTTTCTGAATGGTAACATGGGACAGAAACATTCTCCATTACAAGTAAAAGTCTATCTTACTACATTGTCCTTATTATCACAGCATGTTAGGATAAGGATAAGGATGACCCATCAATAATATGTGTGCCACTGGCTTAGTGATTTAACATCAGGAAAAGAGGTGGAAAATTGTTACATAAACTGGGAAGGTAGTTTTATGGAAAATGCTTGCAACAACCATGGGTAAGATGGCATTTAGTAAGGTATCACCAAAGAAAAGTGGTGGGGGTAGAGAAAAGGAGAAGAAGAAGAAGGAAAAGAAAATGTATAATCCAACAAATTGTAAAGAATCTTATCTAGGGATTAAATAACTCAAAAGATTTGGATGGTCCAGCTCTCAGGGATCCAAAAACTTGGAAATTAGAGTGATGTTTCCTACCAGTATTTCCAACCATATTATTTCAGATGCCCTTAGGCTAATGGTTTTTAATATGAGAAGAGAGGGGAAGTATGATATTTCTCTTCCTGTTTAACAAGCCACCCCAAAACTTAATAGCTTAAAGCAACAATGATTTATTACTATTGATTGTTCTGTAGGTTGCCTGGAATTATATGGGTGGTTTTTTCTTCAAGGGTAGGAAAAGTCGGCCATGTAGCTACTGGTGCTGGGACATCCAAAAAGGATTTTCTTTAGCCTTTCATCCTTGATAAGTCTAGCCTGAGCTTCTTTCTTTTAATACAGCTGGCGTCTGAGAAGCACATTCCAAGAGACCAAGTTCCAGTGTGCAAACACTTACCAAGCTATGAAATGCACTTGTGAATGCCTCACTGGCTAAAGACTGTCTTGTGGACCAGGCTCAATGTAGGATGACTACACGGGAGTATTTTACCTGGGGCTGCTTGACACAGGCAGAGTTGCTATAAGTCAACATGAATAAGTCAATGGAAAAACACTGTATGGGAGAGAATGTGGAAAACAGTAACTAGTACATGGAGCAGACTGAAAGCGACGGTATTTACTATGAGCTTACTAAGTTCCTGAGAAAAATCTATTTCCTAAGAAACATGAATCTATCTTGCAAAAGCCAAGAATAACTATTGGATTATCAAACTTTCGTTAGCAAGAAGCAGTATGCACAAGTTATAGGACTCCAAATATTGTATACATTACATTGTCTATATAAATTATATTTAAGGGGAATATGGATAAATAGAACAACCCAAAGGACAAGCCTTAGAGGTGAGATTTTTTTTTCTCTCTTTCCTTCTTTCCTTCCTTCCTTCCTTTCTTCTTCTGTTTGTTCCTTCTTTCTTTTTCTTAAGAAAGGTAAATATAGTTATTTTTTAGAAAAATTAAATGTATAAACTCAGTGAATTCCAGAAACTATATATTTTAGTATCTATGAATGCCATCAAAATTCAACCTGTATAAGGGCCTTAATAACTTGTCAGAAAAATCTATTAACTGAATAAATATTAGTTTTTTTCTGATTCTGTGTTTCCATTTTAGGAATTAGCAGAATTACTGCGGAAACTGGGTTATGCTACTAATTTTTAAAAGTGCATGGATTAGCCCTGGCTAATGGCACAGTGGATAAGGCACCGGCCTTCAAACCCAAAGCCTGCTGGTTCAATTCTCAGCCAGGGCACATAACTAAGTTGCAAGCCAGGTCTCCAGCCAGGTCCTTAGCTGGAGGCAGGTGAAAGGCAACCATACACTGATGTTTCTTTCCCTCTCTGTCTCTTTCCTTTACCCCATCTCTAAAAATAATAAATATAAGTAAAATCTTTAAAAAATAGATAAAAGTACATGGAGACAATTAGTTCTATGTAATGAATCTTACAATGGAGGAATGAAAATTTCCTCAAATCATTAGCTTCTGATTTAAAAATGTTTGAGCAATTTGAGTTTTAGTCATTTAAGGTGTCTACTTTATAATATTTGTAAAAATATTTATTTGTAAAGAAGTAAAAAGTCTTCTTTACAAATAAATAGAAGTAAAAAGTACTTCTTATATGTAAAAAGAAGTATAAACTATATTTAAAAGAATTGCCAATGTATTTGAATTGATGCTTTAAAACATGAAATAAGGACTTTCCCACAGAAGTATATTCTTTAAATTTATAATTTATGAAAAAATGAAAGCCTATCCTGAAGATGATTACATTTAAAATTTGTAAAAGTTTTACATGTAAACAAAATGAGGAAATGAGGGAGTTTTCTCATATCAGCTGGGCAGTCTGCTCCACAATTTGAGAACACATCAAGCAAGGTCCTGCAAGGCTTCTTCAACACTGAGGCTTCGGTGATTAGTGAAACTGATCCTTTACTCTTTATGAGACAGTTCCCTGTATGCATAACAGACTCTTCTTAGGTACAGTGTCTTTGTTGTCAGAAGACCTTCAGTGTGTGGGGGGAGGGGGAGGGGGGAAGGAAGAGGCAAAGAAGGGGAGCATTTAAGTCAAGAAACTAGTATGGAAGAACCATGGACATGGACAACAAGTGGGATTGACTTTGAGGGGTAGTGGAGGGGTGGAGAAGGGGACAGAGGGGAGTAAAAAGGGGATGGATGTAATACAACAACAATAAAATTAAATTAAAAAAAAAAAGAAGAAGAAGTAACTGAAAGAGCTTGCCCAGAAGAAAGGGCTGTTTGAAAAGCCCAATGAAGAATCAAGTGAAGAGATTTAACTTTTGAAGGCAAATAGCAAGTCCTCCCATTATAGTAAGCCTCATTTTATGGAAGTAATTAAAACTTTGCTTGATTAATTTTTATTTAGTTACAGAATAAAATTTCACTTGTTTCTATTTTTATATCATTGGAGCATTTAGTTTGTTAAAATGTATGTTGGGAGTGAGCATAAGATAGGAGGTATTTCTATCACTATTTTTAAGAAAAATCAATTGGCATTATTCCTTCAGGCTCAAATTATGTAACTGTTATAAAACCAATTATCTTTAAAGGGGCTTTTACCAAAGTATCTTTCTAAGAAATTTTATTATGCTTATTTATTTTAAATAAATACAACTTTGTGAATATAAGTTGACAAAAGTGGAGAGAGGCTCCCTTTTGTAACCAACATCTTCTTATCCAGACCTCATACCCACAAGGAGTTGCATGCACTCAATATTAATTCCCTTTATGATTTTGTACCCCTAAAACCAGCCAGAAATACCTATACTCTGTTTAATAAGATATTTATTTATTTAGTTTTAAAAAGATTGTATTTACTATTTTTAGAGGGAGGGAAAGAGAGAGAGGCAGAGAGGGAGAGAGACATCGAAGTGTGGTTGCCTTTCACCTGCTTCCAGACCTGGAGCTGACTGGAGACCTGACTTGCAACCTGGTTATGTAACCTGGCTGGGGTTTGAACCAGCGACCTTAAGGTTCACAGGTGGCACCTTATTCGCTCTGCCACCAGCCAAGAGTAAGGTAATTTTTATAAAATCACAGCTGGTATCCCATTTTGCACACTCTTCACTATATTGTACTTAGCATTTACATACATGTCAATATCAATGCTTGTTTCTATATCTTCAACTAAAATGTTTTTGTTTAATCATATTTAAAACTGACAGACATTATTAGACAATAATAACACAAGTCATTTTTATTGTTCCTTGGATAGTCCATGTTAATTGCACTATTGATGAAACATTTCTAAGCCAGCACTTCTAAATGAAGGGTTGTTGAGAGAAATCATCAGCACTTATATAACTACTCACCAATCTTTTTCTGTTTGTTTGCACACAGGCATCTTGCATTTTGTATTACTGAATCAACCAATACACAGAAGTGATACTAGAGCATGACCAAGGGAAACATATTTTACAATGCAAAGCTGATTCAACATTCATAAATCAATCAAAGCAAAACATAAAGTCAACAAACAATGACACAGAAAATCATATGATCATCTTAATTGATATTGACAAAGCAGTAAGCAAATTTCACCAATCTGTTATAAACCCTGAAAAAACTAGAAATAGAGGAAACTTTCTTAATCTGATCAAATGCATCTGCAAAATATCAATAGCTAATATACCTGGTAGTGGGGGAAAAAAAGATGTGTTGTACTTCCTAAAATCAGGAACAAATCAGGGGTAAACAATATAGCAAAGGAAAAGAAACAATTGGAAAATAAGAAATAAAAATTTCTATATTGCAAGGTAGTATCATTGTAGAATGTAAAACATACCGAAGAGTTTACAAATTAGATTCTAAGACTTGTAAATAAGTTTAGTGATATTACATTATGCACAGTTGTACCCTCTGAAAGGAAGTCAACGTGTACAACTCAAATTTAAGGGATGGAGAGTGCGCCCACCCCCCATGTAGGGGAAGCAATCTACACAATTCATTTGGATTTCTTCAACACAGAATATTTCTCTCTCTGCCCCCATATAACTTTTTTTTTTTCCTGCTGCTGGCTCAGAATAGCATATAAACCATATAAGTATTAATTCAATCATTGTTTACATTATAACTTGAGTTTTAATCGAGTACTACTGTATTTAGTTTCCTGCTTATATTAATCCAGATTTGGCCACCAGAAGCCACTGAAATTGTTTCTCCGTCCATTTGACATCTTCCACAATTGTAGGCTTTTGGGAGTTATTAGATGATCTAAGTTTATCATGTGTATTTCCTGCCCCAGTCCCAAAATTAGCCATTCCTCAAAGAAGTTGTGATTATTTTTATTGAGAATGGCAGCAGGAAACAAGATCTAGGTGCTAGGTGTGCTCATTGCTGCTGGTTATCATTGTGTCTAGGTCATCTAACCTAGCAGAACAAGGAAATATATGTATAGATACTAACCTGTGGTATAGACATATTTATACATGTTTCTATATATAGCTCCAACTATACACACTCACATAGTGTATATATTAAGTTAAATGGGAATTTGTAATAATGTCTCAAACTTTAATCCATTACTACATAGATCATTCCGGAGTCCTTGTCTTTCTTGTCTGTAACTCTCCATTTAACACTGAAAAACTTAGCTGCAACCATCTGTCACACTTTTGCTTAATTGTTTAATGGAAGTAAACATGTATAGCAGTATCAGATTTGTGGACCCATTGTTACACACTTGGGAAACACCCATAAATTCTCTAAGGCATGATGGTAATCCAGTTTTTTAAAGTGTTTTTATAATACAAATTTTTAGACAGAAGAAAGGTAAAGATAAATATCTACTTGCTGTTTTACTTATTTATGCATTTGTCAGTTGTTTCTTATATGTGTGTTGACTGGGGATTGAACTCACAGCTTTGAAGTATTGTGACAGTGCTCTAACCAACTGAGCTACACAGGTCAAAGCTTTAATTCAGTTTCTTTTGCCTTGGTTTTACAATTGCTGCTTATTTCAAAGTTACTTAGCTCAACAACTTTCTTCCCACCCTGTTGAGGGAATGGTTACATACACAGGTAATGCAATTACATTGCTTTGCCATAATCTGCATTTATATACATAAAGCTTCATTCTTGATTCTGTAGTTTTGTAGGTTTTGGCAAAGGATTACTATCATGTATTTATAGCATCTATACTATACACAATTATTTAACAATCTCCTGAGCTTCAGCCATTCAACATCCCTGCTTTTCCCTAACCCTTGTCAATTACCAATCTTCTTACCACGATTATAGTTTTGACTTTTCCAGAATGTCATCTAGCTGATTTAGGGAGTACGTTGCCCTTTCAGATTGGGTTCTTTCTCTAAAAAATCCATTTGTTTCTTTCAGAGCCTTATGTTGCTTGATGGTTTATATTACTAGAGAGCTGAATAATATTTCACCACATGGCTATTCCACAGTTTGTTTATCCATTCACCTATTGAAGGAATTTTGGTTGCATCCAGTTTGGGGAAATTTTAATCTGCTATAGACATTCACATGCAGGTTTTCATGTCAACATGTTTTCAAATTACTAGAATCAATATCTATGATTGGGATTGTTTAATGATAAAACAAGACTACTTAGCTTTGAAAAAAACTGTTAAGCTATATTTCAAAGTGGGTATACCATGTTGCATTCTGACCAAGAATGAATATTTCTAACCCTGTACACCTTAACCAAAACTTGGTATTGTCAGATATTTTTTAGATTTTTGCCATTGCACAATATGTGTAAAAAAGCTTATTGTTATTTTAATTTGCAATCTTGTAATGACAGATGATGTTGAACATAATTTCATATGTTTATTTCCATCTCTTTTGTTTATTTCCATTCTCTTTTGTGAGGCATCTGCTCATATTTTTTGCCAATTTTTAAATTGGTTTCTTGGTTTTCTTATTGTTAAGTTTAAGCATTTTTTGTACATTTTGATTTTAAGTCCTTTATTGGATAAGTGTTTTGTAAATATTTTCTCAAAGTCTGTGAATTGGGTTTTCATTCTGCTAGCAATGCTTCTTACATAACAGTTTATAAAAATATTTTATTTACTTATTTTTAGAGAGAGAAAAAGGGAGGGAGAAATAGAAGAGAAACATCAATGTATTTGTCTCTCACACACTTTCAATTGGGGCCCCGCACTCCAGGCACGTGCCCTGACTGGAAATCGAACTGGCAACCCTCGGGTTCACAGGCCCTTCCTCAATCCACTGAGCCATACTAGCCAGGGCAGGAGTTTTTAATTTTAATCATGTTCAACTTATCAATATTTTTATAAATGATACTTTTGATGTTTATAGACTGCATATTTACATCTAAATTTTCCAGTTCCAGTTGCTAAAAAGTCTGTCCCTTCTCAATTAAATTGTTTTAGCTTATTATCAAAGATCAGTTGACTTAATTTATCTGGACCTGTTCTTTTACCAATATAATACTCTTTGAATAATGCAGTAAGGCTTTTATATAGTAAGGCGCTTTTATATAGTAAGGCTTAAAATTGGGTAATTAAGGTCCACCAACTACATTTTTTGTATATTATGTTGTCCATTCAAAGAGTTTTTCCTTGCATACTTTAAAATCAGATGATCTGTATCTACAAAATATCTTGTTGGCATTTTGTTTGGGATCACACTATATCAAGTAAGTTGGGGAGAATTGTCATGTTAGCAATATTTAGTTTTCTTATCCATGATAAATGAAATATGTCTCCATTCATTTAAATAGTTTGCTACATATAGAATAATGTCATTTATAAAAAATAATGACTCCTTTTTATTAACAATTTACATAATTTTATTTACTTTTGATTTTTAATTGAAATGTTGGTTTAAGAACCAACATGTTGGAGAAACCAACTTGTTTTATTTCAGTTTTTTGTAAATGTTCTTTATCAGCTTGAGTAAATTGCAGACTATTCTGTTTTATGATAGTTTTTGTTATGACTGAGTACAGGATTTTGTCAAATAAATCTTTGCATGAATTGGTATGATCATATGATTTTTCTCCTTTAGTCTATTGATATGGTATGATTAATTTTAGAATGTTACACCAGACACAGCATGGTAGTGAAGTATGTCTATAGTGAAAAGGTTTATATATGTGCATTTTAAGTTTCAGAAGAAGATGAAAATTAATAAGGCAAAAGCATTATCTGAATAAATAATGACTGAAGATTTTACAATATTAAAAATAAATTGATCTATATATTTGAGAAGATTTTCAATTCCCAAAACAATATGCTCATGATAGAAGAACTATTAAAACCCAAAGATAAAAAAACAAACAACAAAAATACACATCTTCAGACAGGTTAAGGAGAAAGAGAGAGATTATGTTTCAAAAGTTCAACAGAAAAACAACTGTGATTTATTGCAAAATGATAACATAAACCAGAAGACAATGGGTTGATGTGCTCAATTTCTTAAACTGAAGGTTGACAATAAAATAATATTTTTATTGCATATGTTATATTTTTCTTACTTGGAATGATATAAATATATTTTTCTAGTTTACCAGCAAACCATTAAAATCTTTATTATAGGTTAAAATAAAAATAAGATAAATATGTTGGGAAATTAGTTGCCATTTTTACTTTATAATTTCTAATATAAAATAGTCCTTAGAGGTTTATTATCATCCACTTTAACTTTTATGTGATACTGCAGCATAGAATCTAACATAATATTGAATACTTTGAATCCTCCTTAAGGACAAATATGCACTTCAAGATAAATTGTGAAATAGGAAACATAAAATCTCCTTTTAACATGCAGTGGTATTAAATTAAGAAGAGGTCTTTGCAGTTTACTGAGTTGTTAATTGACATGCAATATTGAAGGAAGTGCTGACTAGAACAGGTAAAGGAATTTGCCTTATTGGTATCTATGATTTTCTACTCTGCATTTATTCTATGGGACCTTTGAAGATAATACATAATCTCTCACAGCACTGTAGCATGTTTCCAAAAATAACAAAGTTATTTACTTTGAAATGGCAATTAAAATTTTCTGCAATTGATGATAGCTTTAAGGAGTATTATTACATTCAATAGCATGCAAAAGAGATCTCACAGATCTGTGAGCTAGGGTAAATAGTTTACTCAAGCAAACACTACAGTTTCAAATTTCTGATCATCCACATTAGGATAAGATATATATGGTCTTGCAGATATATACAGGCTTTTATAGATAAAGACAATTTCAAATAATTAAATGTTTCCAAAGGAAGATTTCTTATTGAAGAACTTGATTGTGTATCCTTGTCAGACCTTCAATCTAATTGTGTATTTCATTTCTTCTCAAGCTGTGTTGAATTCTTAGATAGCCTAATATACCTGAGAGTTAGAGTAATTTGTCCCTTTGATTCAATGACTCAAGATAGTTCAAATATTAGATGAAGTGGAAAATGTTCCCTCTAATGTTTGTTCAGCTAGAGATAAATAAATCTGTGAGATGAAATGCACTCATTGCTACCTTCAGAAGTCTCTCTACTTTCCTAAATCGTAATGTCACCTCTGCAATTTTGTGTGTTATCTGGTTTAAGGAGTCAGAATTCTGTGAG
Organism: Noctilio leporinus; assembly: GCA_004026585.1. Lineage (NCBI taxonomy): Eukaryota > Metazoa > Chordata > Mammalia > Chiroptera > Noctilionidae > Noctilio > Noctilio leporinus. Next base: position 32,050 of record PVIW01002894.1, on the reverse strand, counting down.
AAAATAATACCTTTCAAGAGTCAAGATGACTTTTTAGTCTGCCTAGTATTGGAAATCTCAAAGCATGCACCACCTACCACCTATTTAAAGATGTTTAAATACTTTGGAGAAAAATGCAAAAATATGCATCGATTATAACTTTTCAAGTAATTCTTATGCATATTACAATTTTAGTGCCTTTGGTCTCAGATGACATGTTCCCTCAGACTTTAACTGAACAATAACCCAGCTCTTTCTCTTTATCAATCATGAAGATCACAAAGAGTCAGGCTTTTATGATGTAATAAGGTAGAATCACTCTTACATCATCTGAATGTTCAAGATCTAGAAATAAAATTGAAGAAATGCAACAACCATCACATCTACAACCAGCCAGCAAAGACTGATAAAGGTGGAGAGAGAATGAGGGTATTTTAAGAATGGGAAAAACAGTGTGAGATGAATAATGACAAGAAAAATGGTTTTGAGTGCCTGGAGGGGTATAAAATAATAAGTGCAAATGAAAACAAGTCATAGCAAGAGAAAAAAAATCAAATTGAAACAAAAATAAGAAAAGGAAAAAAGAAAGCAAAATGAAATAAGAAAAATGAGGAGCAAAACATGAGACTTGAAATAAACTGTAATGTAAAAACCAGTGACCTAATAGGCACAAAGTGGAAGAATGAGAAATGAAAGCTAAAAAGCTATACAGGAGAGAAAATAATGCAAATCTTGAAGAAGACCACAGCAAAATTAGCCTCCATAGAATCTAGTGTTTACTGCTGTTTTCTCTCTATGGATCTGCCTCTGGTGCTGTGAGGTAGTGTCCCAGCCTGGCCCTAGGGAGCCTCTTTGAGTCTACCAGCGATTCACAGTTTGTGGATCTCTTCTTCAGTTGTTAATCTAGTCAATCTGTATTGAGCAGTCATGCTTAAGAATCATAGGGTGGGGCAGAGAATTTCCTGTTGATGGTCTCTTGCTTCCCCTCAAACTGATGCCACTTAGAGGGAACTGCTCTGCCTAAGCAAGATGGTTCCTACAGTATGAGGAATAGCTCAGCACAGGGATCCTGACAGCTGATCCTTCAATTCTCTCCCTAAAGGTACCATCCCCAGACTCTCCTCAAGCCTCTCTAGTTCACTCTGCCCTGCCTTTGCTGGAGCCCAGAGTAAGTGGCTGCAAACAAAATTGTATGTGTTGGCCACTTAAGAAGCTCTCTGTGTCTCAAGTCATCTCTTGCTGGCAGACAGAAAACCAGCCACTGTTCACAGCTGGTTGTTATCTGGGTTCCCTTTGGCTCTGGTCCTGTAGGCTGGGGAGTTCAGCTTATGGTTTGGACCCCACAATCCTCTGGGGGAACTCCCTGGCTGCTGAAATTTTCCTCTGACCCTTCATCTGCCACCTGTGGGAGCCCATCCATTCCTCTCTCGTATCTCCTCCTCGCTCTATACCAGTCGCCTTGTGGTGAATTGGTTTTTTTTACTTGTCCATGGTTATAGGCTTCTCTTCAGTTTTTGTTCAGTTTGTTATTCTGACCGATGTCGCTACAATTGACTGGCAATTCCAGGTTGGTCCTGGGAGGATGTTAGCGTAGCTGCCACCTCTGCTATATTGGACCTCTCTCTGTATTCTTATTATTAAGAAGATATAAGATATTTTTCTAAAGAGATTAAGCAGTGCTATAATAAAATTTTAGATAGTTTTAATATTTAAGTATACAAAAAGAGGCAAAATGTTATTAATAAATTTCCCATACTCTCACACATCTCTGTAAATAATAATCACATGTAAGAAATAGATATTGTATTCAATATCTAATCTGGTATTCTGAGATGAACTCATTAACCAGGATTATTGATATATTCCCCATAATGACACAATTTTATGAATGTTACAAGTATATTTAACCAAAATTGCTTTAAAATTGCAATTATTCTCTCCTAGTATTCTTCTCTCTAAAAATAACATTTTCAAATAGTATAATTTGAATAAAAAATTTGAATAGTATAACTGTATTTGCTTCTCAATTCAAGAAGAATTTATAAATTCTAAATTTATATGACTTACAAAAAAAGGCAAACCAACAATTTTAGGTTTCTTTAGAGGAATGCTAGAGATTCATCTTGCATATATCAGTGATGATGGGCTAGTCAGCAGCTTATTACTAACAGAATTTTAATTTCAAAGTAGACTAATAAGACTTGACTGATGTCTGCTTGTGCACATCCTTAAGTGATAATCAGTATAGAATTACTCGTCAGTAGAGGCTTATGTCATAAGCTGACTGTCTAAATGATGAATATATAATGAAATTAAACAGAATTGAGACAGATGGTTCTAACTTTTGATAAATGTGCACATCTTCATAATTAGATAATAAGTCTGTTGCCTGGAAGATCAATTGGGGCATAATAACTTTGAAAACTGCATCATTTCATTGTTTGGCATTTATGAGACATGGTAAAAAGCAAATTCCATTTTAATTTACTTAAAATATTGCTTATTGTCTTCCTAAGCTCTTGATTAAAATTGGAAAAACAGATATTGTCATTTTGCCTCCTTGTCATATAAAAATATTTATTTTGTTGTGTAGACTTTAGAAATCCATTTCGAAACAAAATTTAGTAGATTAATTATTTCTCCTGGGTAAGAAAGAGGGATTAAAGTATTTAAAATATTTTAAGTCAAATGACAGACATTAATGGGACAGAAAGTGAATAACATTGCAAAATTTATCTGAAATGCTTTATTTTTTCCTACATTTTAATGAAGTCAATGCAGATAAGCATACTTGTTTTTTTGAGAAGCTGCTTGGATATTTGATATATTTGTATTTGCTTTTCTATGCTCAATAAGACTGTAGCTGGCTCCTAGTGTGCACTCCCAGTGGCTGCAGGAGGGGCCTTTGGCAGGTGGCTAATGAGCACACAAGCAAAGCCAGCCAAATCTTCAGATCAAGAGATTACCTGTTTGGGCATTTAGCACTCTTCTTGACAAAGCAAAAAGGTGAGTATTAGCACTTGGACTATATTACAGGATCAAGATAGCAACATTCTTAAGAATTTTGCCACAGAGAGAACAAGAAGTGTGAAACAAACTTATCCGTAGAAAGTCCGTGAAAGCTATGAACACTAAGCAGGGATGAGGGAAAGTAACTGTCCCAAAGTAAGTAAAGACTTGAGGAGGTGAGTGTAATTTCTGTTGTGGTGACAATATTTTAACACTTCAAGTGACATGACAATTCAAGGAAACTTGACACCACCAAAGGATCAAATTCATTCTAATAAATGACCCCAAAGAGATGAAATCTGCCAGTAAATTATGAGAAAACACAGAAAGGCAATTTAATGAAATCAGGAAACAGTATTTAAACATAATGAGAAATCTAGTTATAAGATTTTTAAAAAGGAAACAAAAATAAATTTTGAAGATGAATATAATGGATGAAAGCTGTAATAAAGGACTTAGCATCAGATGGATCAAGCAGAAGAAGGAATCTATTAAATGAAGACCTTTGAAATTATTCAATGAAAGGATAAAAACAAAAGAATGAAAAATCTTGCAGAAGTTCTATGTGAACAATAAAATACCATCACAAGAAGCAATCTGCAAATTATTGGAGCTTGGAGCCACAGAAGAACAAAAGAATAAGGAATAGAAAGCTTATTGAAAGAATTAATAGCCAACAATTCCCCAAATCTTTGGAAGGCCTTGGCCATGCAAGGTCTTCAAATAAATTCAATTTTAAAAGTATATGAATGCAAGGAATAGGCCTTCAGTGGTCAGGGAGAAAGGGTTTGGGGGGAGAGGGGAGGGGGGAGGCAGAGGCGGGGAAGGGGAGCAGCTTAGACAAGAACCTAGTATAAAGGAACCACGGACATGGACAATAGGTGGGATTGACTTTGCGGGCAATGGGTGGGTGCGGTGGGGGACAGAGGGGAGCAAAAAGGGGATGGATGTAATACAACAACAATAAAATAAAAAAAAAAAGTTTTTCACCAAGCCACCTTGTAATAAAATTTTCAAAAATCAAATCAAAGACGAAATCCTAAAATCAGCAAGAGAAGTTACTTACAAGAGAACCTCTTCCTTCCCACATGAGGCTGTCAATAATTTCTCAGCAGGAACCATTCAAGCTAGGAGAGAGTGGGGTGATATATTAAAAGTGCACAAAGGACAAAATAAAAGCCAAACAAAACATTTTATCTGGCAAAGCTGTTCTTCAGAAAAGAAGGCCAGTAAAGATGTCCCCAGACAAACCAACACCAAGGGACTTCAGCACCACTTGACCTGACTTACACAAAATGCTAAATAGTTTTTCAAGCTGAAATGAAAGGATGCTAATTAGTAACCTGAAAATCTACAACACACTGCAGAGGTAAGTATAGAGTCAAATTCGGAATGCTCTAATATAGTTGTATGTTAATAATGTAATATAGTAGTGTATTAATTACTAAACTCTATTTAAAAAGTTAAAGGACAAAAGTATTCAATCTTTTTAGCTATAATAATGTGATAAAGATATTATAAACAGAGGTACACTTTTGTACCAAAACCTAAAAAGTTGAGGGAGTAAAGGAGTAGAGTTTCTGTATACAAAGTTATTAGTGTAAAATAGACTGTTATATCTAAAAGATATTTTATGTAAGCCCCATGGTAACCACAAAGCAACAACCCAACAGCTGGAGACATTGGTAAAAGGATATAAACTTGCAGGTATAAGATGAATAAATTCTGGGTTTCTGAGGTATAGCATGGGTTACCATAGTTAACAATATGGTATTATGTACTGGAAAGTTTGTAAGAAAGTAAATCTTAAAAGTTAAAGTGATGGAAGTATTAACTAAGCCTATTTTATTAATCATTTTGCGACATGTAGGTGTTCAAATCATTACCTCCTAAACCTTGAACAATGTCAGTGAAGCTGGGGGAATGGGGAAGAGAGAGAAGAATAGAAACACCACTAATTTACTAAGCATTTTTCTTTCATGAAAATTACAAATATTCAGTTTAATAAATATTTTTCAGCCCTTTCTGTCAGACTGACTTAGAAATACAGTATCAGAAACACAGAAATGAATATGACTTAATCACTGTCCTGAAGAAGCTTATGTTGCAATGAAGATCTAGAAACATAGGTACAATAAGAAAATATTAATAAAAAGAGAAGACATGGATTAAATGGATTTGTTAAGGTCCTTTGGAATGCTTCTACATGAACTAAAAGAGAATGAATTGTGAATATCAGGCCAAGACATAACTCCTTTCATTGAAAGATGTTTACTATGATTGATTATGGCCAATGCTTTCATAGTTTTAGAGTCCAGCTTTGATAATTATGTCATATGTTAATGGGAAAAAAGTGTAAATTCTTTCTTTTTACTAACTTTATGATCCTGACCTCATCATTCCTTCTTTGTGGGCCATAAGTTGCCTTAAATGTAATATGGCATAATATTAACATAAGATTTGTTACAAATGAACATAATATTAGTAGGTTGGCTTCTAAGGTTGTAAGAAGAAAATGAGGTAATATACTCAAAGTAAATACTCTAACAATTAAAGTTAAAAAAATCATAACTTCAAAAATAAATAAGTAAATGGATTTCTACCAATAGTTCAATGAAAAAAAAAAAAAAACTTTACATTTTATTCTGTGTGCTATAGTACTGCAAGTACTCATATTTGTTGGAGACACAGTCTGATAGTGTGAATGTTAGGTAAAAGTAGACTTAATATTCTAGGCATACTTTAAAACTTCTGTCTGGTTTCTCGCTCCTCATACAATTGTAAATTAAAATCATATAATATAAAAAATAATAGTAATATGAATAGTACCTACATCTGTGCTAAAATTTGTATATTTACTAATACAAAATGCAGAAAGTTAAAGAATTTTAAAGAAAATATAGAAATTATTTGGTAAATCATTATTTGCTCTTAATAAAAATAAGCATATACATTATAAAAAATAAAATGGTAATCAGCTGAAATATTGGATCAAAATGCTATGTGTAGAACTGGGTCTATTGCAATTGATTCCATATTATTACTAAAATATTTATAAAAATATAACGAAAAATGTGATGACTCTGGCCCTGTTTGGTGGCAATGTGGATAAGGTGCAGGCCTGCAAACCCAAAGGTTGCTGGTTCAATTCCCAGCCAGGGCACATAATCAGGTTGCAAGCCAGGTTTCCAGCCAAGTCTGTAGCGGGAGGCAGGTGAAAGGCAACCATACATTGATGCAAATATTTTGTGACAACCATCCTATGTACTTTGTACTTTTGGTTACTATTATTAACTGTTCTTTAATTTAAATGATGTTTTCTAGACTCCCCTCTGTTATGAAGAAATACATCTTTGTGAAAATAGTGATCCAAATACTTTAATACCATTAATCTAATAGGTTATCTAGGGATATTTCTCTTTCCATTTTCTATGTCAACATTCATATATTTTGGACTACCAACATTTTATTTTCCTTCATATTCAATTTTAGTATTTTCTTTCATGCTTTTCCTTTAATATATTTTTCTAGATAGTCCTGGAGGTTACCATTTGAATTAGGTTGGTGATAGCAAGTATAGTTGTCCTGTTTAAAGAAAATGCTCACATGCCCCACTAAGTTGTATAGTGTTTGATATTTGAGAAAATTTTGATAAATGTTCCTTTTGAGTTAAAATTTTTGTTTTCATCAGTACTTGTTGAGTATTATTTATTTTCTATTTAAACTGAAATTAAAATACATATTTTCCTTCTCAAATTAGTAAAATGTTACATTAAATGGATAGATTGTATAAATGTAGATTATGCATATTCTATATATAAAACCCTATTTAGATACCTTTTACTATCTTTTTATACATTGTTGATCCTTCTCTTTCACATGTCTATCTAATTAATGTATGCATTCTTACTATATTGATGAAGTGCCTCAACTAGATCATGCACTCAAAATTAAACTCAATTTCTTCAATTTATGGTAAATTGGTGAACTTTGTTCTTTCTCTCTTTCTCTCTCTCTCTCTCTCTCTTTTTCTCTCTCTCTCTCTCTCTTTTAAATTTTATTCATTATCTTTAGAGAGAAGGGCAGGAAGGAAGGAAGAAAAGGAGAGAAGCATCAATGTATGGTTGCCTTTCACCTGCCTCCAGCTAAGGACCTGGCCGGAGACCTGGCTTGCAACCTGGTTATGTGTCCTGGGTGGGAATCGAACCAGAGACCTTTGGGTTTGCAGGCTGGTGCCTGTCCTGAGCAACCAGCTAGGACTTGTTCTCTTTTCTAACTATTTATAGCAAACTATTGACATATTTAGAATGTACTAGGTACCAGGCTTATGACCTTATCCTTGGAACTGGGTTATTTGTTTTAGCATACCCAGCACAAATTCTGTTATTCATATTTTAAATTTAAGCATACTAAAAGCTAAAATATGACTGGAATTTTGCCAAAACCATGCCAACATCACACAGCAGAACCGAAAAATTCTGAATCACAACACAACATTACTTTTCACCATCAGTTTAAAAGGTTTAAAATGTTCTTTAAGTGGCTCTCTAAAATTACTACCAGCAATTTGTGTTGCAAATGCTAAACACTGACGATATTTCAAAGAATGTCAGTTTAACAAGAGTTCATATACTTACAATAGTTAAAGAGACTTTAGTGATTTCCTTCAGCAATAATTATTTAGATATTTGATGCTTTCTTCACACAATAGGGAAATAAAATTGCAATAACAAGACATTTTAAAGACAAAAGGAAAGAGAGGAAGTTTCTATATAACTATGAAAGACTTTGGATTCATAAACTATTGAGTAAACAATATTAGCCTTAGCAAGTTGCTGGCTTTAATTCTAACTGCAAATATTTTTGAGTGTGTTTTATTGCAATACTTAGAAAAAGTTTGTTAAGGAAAACAATGGATGTCAAACCTCTTAAACAGTGTTATTTAAGCTCTTCTCAAAAGAAAAGACCTTATTTTAGAGAAACCTTTGATTTAGTTGTTTAAATAGCAACTAAAATAATAGCCATAAGAGGTCTGTCCTGAAAGTATTGAGCTAATGTCAATATAATGAAAACAGTTTGCGCATTGGGCACTTTCGGGACAGACCTTCCTATTTTCCTATTAATGAAACAGAATGCTTTACTTTGCACACATCGCTTCATTTCATTATTTTGTAGATGTTCATTGTTCCATTTTGCCTTATTGCTGTTTATCTACTGGTAAATAAGAGTCTTTGTAAATAAATTTATACCACTTAACAGTGATAATTTTAAGACATTCAATATTGCACTCGATTTTGCTACGTTTGTATATAGATATATAAAAGAATTAGATTTCCTTATGAAATATGAAGTGTATCAATACCTATGTTTTGTTATTTCAATGTATATAGTTCATTTAGAAAGTGATACATTAATATATGAATAAATATAAGTAAACTTTAAAAATTAAGAGCTACAGATACACAGTGCATTATTTGTTAATTTCTGGTGCTTGCTTATGGATTTTTTCCTTCATCCTTATTTAAATTTCAAGATTTTATAATTATTTTCCAAAAACACTTTTCTTACATAGCACTAATTGATTAATTCATATTGCTGACTAGTAATCATTAAATAATATTAACATTTTCATATTTATCCATGTTATATACATATTAATATGCATTATTGTAACTTGTTCTGAATAAATAGTTATTGGCAAGGTGTGGATGGATAAGATTGTGTCAGATCTTGACACCATGTAAATATCTGAGAGGAAAAGTAACCAAGTAATAAGAAAAAATACAAAATTATTAACAGATATATTATGTAAAAATCTCTTTAAGGCCCTGGCTAGGTAGCTCTGTTAATTGGAGCATTGTTCTGGTAGGCCAAGGTTGCAGGTTCAATCCCTGGGTAGGGCATACATAAGGAGCAACCAATGAATGCATAAATAGGTGGGACAAAATATTGATATTTTTCTCTTTCTTCCCTTTTCTCTCTAAAATCAATCAATGAAAAAACTCTTCAAAGTCAGATGGTTTGATGAATGAAATTTAAAAAATTTTGGTAAGATATAGGAAGTAATTGTTCTGATGCTGAATAGAATGATTTCCTATATTATATACACAGTTAATTTTAAGGTAACTTCGCCAATCTATGTATTGAATTTTAATACTGATATTATATTGTTGTGCCCCCAAAGAGAAAATAAATAATAAGATTTTGATTGAGAAATTCAATGTTAGAGAAAAAATAACTATGCTAGCTTTATACTCTTCCAAAATTATAATCATTATTCTATGTGGGTTTGTATGTATGTATATGGGTAGATGGCTAGATGGATAGATTGGCAGATGTACTTGACAAATGACAGGGACTTAATGACACCAATTACTTTGTGCTGTTGTTATTATTTAAGTTGAATAGATTTTTATGACTACTGTATTCTCCATTGTAGAACATACACTTTTTCAAAAAGCTTCTATTCACTTCTTTGTTTCATAACCATGAAACATGGTTCATGCATTTAGTAAATGCAGAACAATTCTGTGTCATATAATTCAGTTATTCTGTGCCCTGTATTCATGTTTGCTCTATAAAAAACAAACTAGTTACAATAATTACAGTCATAGATTTTGAGATTTTGCCAGGTATATGTATATGCTATAAAATGGTAATAACAATTAGAACAAAAAATGGAAGAGGAAGGATGCTACACTGCAAATTGGAGTTCAAATTAATTGGGTTTGGAGTTGAAATACACTTATATTTGATCCTCACTTGCCACCTAATATTAAGATTTAACTATGCAAATTATGTGTTTTCTTGGAACATAAATTTATTCTCATTATTCTGAGCACATTTGAACTATTAGGTTAAATCATTATAATGAACATTTTAAAGAAACTTTTATTTTTAATATATTTTATTTATTTTGCTATTATGGTTGTCCTAATTTCCCCCCTTTTGCCAACCTCCACCCAGTATCCCATTTCCTCCAGCAATGTCCCCCTTACTTCATGTCCATGACTCATCCATATTAGTTCTTTGGCTTCTCTGTTTCCTTTGTTCTTCTTAACATCCCCATCTATTCTATAACCACCAATGTGTATTTTTTTTTTTCCCTTTCACATCCAGACAATTCAGCATTTAATTACTGCCTTCTGTCAGCTTCTCAAATCATATTAATACAAAGTTTTCTTTTCATTATTACAAAATGCCTACATTAATTCACTTGTTTAAAGAATTACTCTTTTAAGTAATATGAGTTGCAATATTACCAAATAAAAATATCATTCCAGAATAAAATAAGTATTAAAGAAGAAAAAGTTTGCTTAATTTTGCTACAATATATCTAAAATATTATCATTTAACATGGAATAATTATGTAAGCTATTGTTATATTTTAAATTTTTTGTATTAACTTCAAAATTCAGTATGTACTTTAAATATGTGTAAAAATATGTATGGGTGTAAAGAAACTTTTAAAGAGGAAAATAAAACAAATTGCTAAGAAAACTGTAATTATTTAAAAAACATTTGTTTTGTTTTTGAGCTAATTATAATGTAGTTTTAGCCTTCTTGGGCACCAATAATGGTATAAGTTAACTTGCAAAGATAATTTTATTTAATGAGTCAGCATTAATAGTTATGAATATATAACATTATTCTAAAAATACTGATTTACTTTGGGAGTTTTGATGAGAAGTGAGTCTGTGGGAGGTAGTCACCTTCGTCAGAACATCTCCATTTAGTTTCAATTCAAAGAACAATAGCATTTTTAAATATTCCTTTTTCAAATCAGTTTTACCTAAAATATTCTATTTTTAGCAACCAGATTGACAAGCAGTTTAAATAAATTTTACTTATTTCTAATGACTATCAAATGGTAAGAACAGAGTACTCATTTTATTTTAAATGTTGTTGGTGTCTTGCTGCTATTATCAACATCAAAACTATTCTTTGAAATGTCCTTAGTAAATCCTAACAGTTTATACCAAACAAATCCCTTCATTGTTCAGATTACTAAACATATTTTTATTGAACTAAAGTAATAAATATGAATACTGCATTGTATTTTATGAAATTAAGGGTCTGGGTGAATAGTACTTCTTAATTAAGAAATGTAGTGTTCCTGATGACACTAAAAGAAATGTAAAATATGAAAACACTACATTTCTTAAGCTTGTTGGTAATGTTATATATTACATAGATTTGATGGTGGACACTAATATGTACAGGTATACAATGTTATGGAATGGGAAAATTTATGAAAAATATGTTTCACTGTATATGAATGAAGACAATCCTATTTTAGAGTATTTTTTTTTTCTGAGCGAGAAATGTTGTTTCTAATTGTTAATGATTTTTTCAAAGTCCCAAATAGTTACTTGATACTTCATAGGATTTTTTGATGACCATTTGGAAATAGGTGAAGTGATATTTAATGCAACTTTTCTTAGCATTTGTATTAGTTTCCTTGGGCAACCATAATATAGTACCATAAACTGGGTGGCTTAGAAGTATATTGCATTACCTACCAATCGGCTAAAAGTCCAAAACCAAAGTTTCAATAGTGCCTTTTCAGAAACCTGTAGGGAAAACCTTCCTTGCATCTTCCCAGTTTCTGGTAGCCTCAGATTTTCTTTGGTTTATAGCAGCAAAAGTTCCATTTTCATATGACATCCAGAAGTCTTTTCACATAATCCTCTCTCTCTGAATGCCGGGTCTGTGTCCAAATTTCTTCTTTTTAGAAGGGTACCAACCACATTGAATTAGGGTCAATGTAATGTCTTCATCCTAATATGATCCCATCTGTAAATTTGCTATTTTCAAATAAGATCATATTCTGAGTTACTGATGGTTAGGATTTCAATATATCATTTTGGGAGAACGTAATTCAACCAGGAACAACAACTATATCCAATAATGCCATCATAGAAATATTATTTCCTCCACTTTTTCATCCCATCCTCATTATTCTGTTGTTGAGGTGTTAAATTTACTATATCCCTTACTTCCTTTTCAAAACATAGTGAATATTAATTATCAATAAGCCTAAAATAAAAATTACATATGTAATATAAAAAATAGTACTTTTCATTTGTTTTTGCTACCTGATTTCACCTATATCTGAAGTTGAGTTCTCCAAAAGATGATGATAGGGTAGAATGTTTCCCTTGAATTCTTTTCAACATAAAACTTTATCATGAAGTTAATATGCCACTTGATACTTTTTAATTTTCAGCTAAAATCTCTTTAAGGAACTATGCTCTTTAGTTTACTCATGTAAAATATATTTACGGAGTGACTTCTATGTAATCTAGGTAGGAAGAATATGGTGGTGAATTAGGCAGAAAAGACTCAACTCTATAGAGATTACGTTCTAGTTCTGCATAATTAGAAAACCTAGAAATAAGAAAATACATTAGACTGAGAAGAACTAGGAAATAAATTAATGGATGTAATGTTTTAGAGGGTAGGCATTCTGTGTCAGAGAGTTTATTATCAGGAAACTCTTCTTCCTTTAGAAAGATCTCATGTTTGGGAAGTAGCTAGAAGATTGTGCTTTTGGAACAGGAAGAACAAAGTCATAGGACCTCAGGTGGGAATGACACAGTGTTATTTGAATGCCAAGTTCAATGTTGCTATACCCTGGTTTATAAAATAAAGCTGAAGATGTCATCAGAAGTTTACTTATTCTTTTTTTTTTTTTTTTTTTTTTTTTTTTAAGATTTTATTATTTCCAGAAAGAGGGGAAGGGAGAGAGGCAGAGAGGAAGAAATGCATCAATGTATGGTTGCTTTTAACCTGCCTCCACCTATGGAACTGGCTAGAGACCTGGCTTGCAACCTGGTTATGTGCCCTGGCTGGGGAATCAAACTAGTGACTTTTGGGTTCGCAGGAAGGCACCTTATCCACTGTGCCACCAGCCAGGGCAGGAGTTTGCTTATTCTAAGGGAACAGCAATGTTTAAAACTTTGTGTTTTATTCTACGTGAATGACTAAATTCTTAGAGGCTTTGAAGCTGAGCAATGGAGTGCTCAGTGTTTTAAAAAGAAAATTCCACCTCTGGTTTAAACATAGTGATGAAGGCAGCATTTTCTGCCTTTTTTTCTATAGATATTGAAAACAACAAAGGACAGGAACTAACAAATTAAGCCCTGATATGATTAGAAACAATGTAACTCCAAACAGCAAGTTCAGCCAAAGACTGCCAATAGGATGCTGGCAGAATTGCACAACTAATGAAATAGAGAGAGAGAGTTGATGGCATCAGATGTCAGAACAAAAGCTTATAAGGGAACTGGGACTAGAATTAAAATGTCAAACTATTTCATAAAGAAAAAAAAAAAAACAAAGGAAAAGGATGAAATAAAGAAACACAATAGGGCAACTTGTTAAATAATGAAAAGTCTATCCCTCTTGGTGTATACTTGACTCTGTAAATATAGTAGAAGAGCTGGGTGTTCTTGGCAAGACACTTTTTTTTTTCTCAGCTTTGTTTTGTTTTGTTAGTGAAATAAGGTGGTGACTAAACAGATTATAAAACACAATATTTTCTTTTTTTTTAAGTATATTTTCTTGATTATGCTCTTACAGGTGTCCCAATTTTTCCCTTTGATCCCCTCCACCCAGGATCCTCAAAAGACAGTATTTTCAATCACAGGTTGGGAATCTGCTTACATGGTTTTTCCACTGAGCTCAGGTGGTTCGCACCTCTAATGCCTGCATTGTTCAAGGGTTGACTGTAGTTAGTTTGATTTTTAAAATAAGATACTTTTTTTGAGAATACCTATACAGTAGATCTGGAATTTCAAAGCTCTTCTTATCTGAGGCTGTTCTGCAGTCCAGTATGCTTGGCCTACTTTTTATTAGACACATTTTATGTCTTTCTGTGAATCTTCTCAGTTTCATTTTTCTCTCTACTCCTCATTCTCATGTTATCTTCCATTGTAGCTTTGCTTTTTATTTCTACCGCACTATGTCTCATTCCATGTCCCAAACTCTTAAATATTGCTTTCAAACCTTCCTGCTTTCTATTCTCAGGACTTCTTAGTTCAGACTAGAGGGATATGACTAGATTTCTTAGGTTATATTTTTGAATCAAGATAACATCATAATATATGGGACAACTTTCCAATTCCCTGATTGAGAAGGTATTATCCCTGATTTATTCAGCAGCTGCTGGAATGGTTAAGAATCATATAACATTAAACAAATATAGAAGACAGCCTAAGCATGTCTATTAATAACACATCCTTTAGTTACCAGCATTTACACTAGTCCTCCAGTACTCAGAATGTCAAGGATGCACCTCTCATACATTGCTAGTGAAAATTGCCACAGCTTTGTAGATATGGCAGCATCAACTAAAATTATAAATACATATACCTTCTGATCCTACATTTTAACTTACAAGAAGAGTCTCGTATGGATACAATCTCCCAGTGGTAGTTCATTCTTCACATACACACATACACACAAGATTGCAGCATGGTTTGTAATATCATAAAATTAGATGATTATCTTTTATTAATCAGGAACTGAATTAACAAATGTGATATATCCATTTAATGGAATATTCTGTGGAAAATATATTAAATATTTTAATAAATTATTATATGAAATTTTGTTTATAATGTATTAAAAACAAACAGTGCTGATTTTTTATATTATGGATGTATATGCAGTTTTTGCTTGTACATGTTCAATACATCTCAGATATAAAGAAAACCACTACTTTGTTGCTTTTGTTGGTCTCCCCAAGGTGTCAAGGGGGTAGATGAGTATTGGGGAGGATTTTTGCTGAATTCAACCTTGAAAATTTGCCTTTTAACCCATCAAAATGAAACTGCCTATTCAAACATTATTTTGAGAAAGAATAAAACAAAATCACCATAGCTTATAAGGAGAATGAATTATAGAAAGTTAAGTCCAGAGACCATTTAGGAGGCTCTTGAAATCATGAAAGGTAAATGTGTAGGCAGATCTGAGACAATTTTTATAAGTAAAATTGATACTCTTTGCTAAAAAGACAACACTTGGGGAAGGGGAAGAAAACATGAGAGCTGAAGTGTGGCTCTCAAAGCTCTGATTTGTTTGGCAGGATGGATGATGACACCACCGACAGGCACTGCAAAGATGTGAGGGAAGTAAGTGTGGACTCATGCCAGTGCCTCTGGAGGTTAGAAACTGCGTATTCCAGGAGCTTCATCTACCTGTGAATGTCTGGTCAGATAATCCAGAGCATATCTGGCACACTCTGGGACATGATAGGATATGAGCAGAAGAGTTAGGTTCCTGCTTGTGTGGTAAACTGTATCACCTTGGAGTGGGCCTTTGGGAAGGCTACCAGGGAGGGCTCTTTAAGGGAGACCACTTAGGCTGACAGACACAAGGGCTTGAACAGACTAGAATGAATGGGATCTCTATGTAGAAAGGCCTTAGGGTAGAAAGAAACAAAATAATTTTGACAGAGGAGGTAAACAAGAACCAAAACATGAATGGTGTAAAGACCATGGAAAGCTATTAAGGCCGGCAAATATTTTCAAAGTGAACCAAACCGAATGTATATCTGGGGAACACATACCACGAAAATCTTTAACAAATTTTTACTTAGACATTAAAAATGATCAATTTAGGAAAGCTTAGTCACTGTATTTTATTTTTGTACGTAATAGCCTAATTTTTTTTTTTTTTTTGAGAACCAATTTACAGAAAAATTACTTCTCAAGTAGGTACAGTTAGGGTGGTTTTATAGCAGAGCAGTATATATATTATTGAAACACAGCTTTAAATGCTAAATGGATATTAAATTAAAGTGATACACATACAACAAATGAATTAAATTTTATATGGGAAATATAAGAATGGAGTTAGTGTTACAGTGGAGGTCATAAGAGGAAAAAAGCAATTTAGTTAAGAAAATAGAAAATTCCTTTAATGACAGAAATGATGGAATAGAATGCCTAGCACTCAAGCTGTGTACTCCAGTATTTCCTCTTAATGCTAGGCAATAGAGCAAACAAGATAGTTTTATTAGATTTTTCAACATTTTTGTCACACAGTGGCAATTTGTATCTATTTGTAATTAAAATGGCATTAAGCAAGCAGTGCTATTTTCAAGTTATACAATATTTCACAGTAAAGATCACATATAAAAACCTTCACTAAGTCGACTCAATTATATAATAGGTATTACTGTGCCCCAGTGTGAAAACAATGATGCATTGTCTATTTATTCTCAAAAAGGAATTTTAGTTTGCTGCTTATTCATATACTGCCTTTTATTAGTTCTTAATTGATTCATGCATGTGTGATTTGCCTGACCAACAAGTCTGAAAACATATGGAATAGAAAGATTACTAATAACTCACACTTCAAATACACACTAATGACATGTTCAGAAAAGGTTTTTAGAAATACAGAGGCAGCATGAAACAACAGAAGATTTGGTATTAAAAAATGTGTGCTTCATTTTAATTTCTCCCCACCCTCCCGTAAAAATTTCCTTGCTTGGTTGCAAAATGTAATTGATAGTACTCACATTCTAAACATGGATATCTTAGCTCATTACTAGCCTATGAGGTGCCCTAGCATTCAGTTCAACTTTAATCTGATATAATTCTATGATTTCTAAATTATTTCTAAATGATGCAACTATAGGTATAAGTAATATAAATGGTTATCTTCTTCAAGAATACTATTAGCCATTCACCAAGCTAATAATAACTTCATACACACTGTATTAACTACCCAGGAATGCAGTAAAAAAGTATCACAAAACTAGATAACTTAAAAATTAAAAAAAATATTTTTTTCCTCTTGCAGTTATGGAAGCTAGAACTCTGAGATCAAGATGTTGGCAGGACCATGCTCTCTCTGAAGCCACTAGGCGAGGATCTTTTCTTTCCTTTTCCAGCTTATGCTAGTCCTGGACATTCCATGTTTTGTCAATAGGCATTTCAAAGAGGATAATGCATAATGCATGTAAGTCTACAATTTGCTTAAAGACACAATGGATATTGTTACATTTATTTCCCTCAATTTAGTAGGTTGTAGACCAAGAAGCTACACAATATTGATGAAAGACAAAGTTGGTTAGGTAATGATAAATGTTAAATATCAAAAATTACATTATAATTAATAGTTTCCACTTATCAAGCATAACTCAAACAGTCACACTATAAAATTCTGCCATTAAATATGTATAACTGTGAATTGTCTCCTTATTTTAATACCCAGAACTTTTATGTATAGTCATTGTGGGAAAATTTTACAGCTATTTTGTTTAGAATATTAGAATTATAAGCCTAGTAGGGAGTACCATTTCCCTTGTTTCTGGTTGCATGTATCTTAGTATAAATTTATTTTCATTAATTAGAGTCAACAATTTTTTCAAAATTCCTATTGAAAATTATTTCCTTTTTTTCATAAAAAATTCATAGAAATATTAAAAATTTCTAAATTTTCATTGTAAACATTAAGTTTTTTGTCCTCTCAAGTAAATTGTACCAATTATTTTTATTTTTTAAAGATTTTGTTTATTATTTTTAGAGAGAGGGGAAGGGGAGAGAGGCAGAGAGGGAGAGACATCAGTGTATGGTTGTGTTTCACCTGCCTCCAGCTATGGACCTGGCTGGAGACCTGGTTATGTGCCCTGGCTGGGGAATTAAACCAGCGACCTTGGGGTTCGCAGGCCAGTGCCTTATCCACTGTGCCACCAGCCAGGGATTTTTACCAATTCTTAAACCCAAAGAAAACATAGAGGAGATACTGTCATTAGACAGTTTTACTTATGTTTAAAATTTTTAACTCTAGATAATTTTACAGTAACTAGAGAGTTCTCTTTAGGATGAATAGTAATAACTTCGTATGTCAAACATAACTTTATCCCTTGTATATATAGAGCTATATCATATCGCTAAAAAATAAAATGAGCTATTGTTTGTGATTAGGTGATATGGGGAGCAAATCCCCCGACTTACTTCTCATATATTTGTGTGAGATGTTCTTTTTTTTTTTTAAAATTTTATTGTTGTTGTATTACATCCATCCCCTTTTTGCTCCCCTCTGTCCCCCTCCCCACCCACCCAAGATGTTCTTTTTTTACTGGGCTCATTCTGCCGCTAACATTATTAGTACATCACCCTGATCACAAAGGCCTTAGTATCAGAAAATCAAGTAAAGGCACACATATTAAGAACCTTATCATGAAACATCTCCATTCAATGTTTTTTATAAGACAATTAAAATTCTTTCCAGCCTACGTGTTTTCATGCTCTATTCATGTGATGGTTTAAACAAAAATCAAAAAGAGATAATTAGTTTATGTATTTTGCCAATTCAGATCATCAGTCTTTAAGAACCCCGCACTGTTTCTAGCCAAATAATGATAACTGTGATTAATGAAATCAATTAGATTCCTTCTCTTAAATGGAAAAATAAGGTATAAATTACTCATTTACTTTATTTTTAGTAGATAAAGAAGCTAAAATTTACAGAGAAAACAATAAGAAAGCAATGGAAGCCTTGTACACATTCAATCCCTGAATAAACAGGAATAATGACAAAGCTGAAGATATAAGCAGGGAGAATATTCCTGGTTAGCAATCATAATTCGTAAGTTATTTGCAAAACAAATATTACTTTTACCTGCAAACCTAGAACACAAAGTCCTTGTGTCATCAATAGGCATTACAAACAAATACACGGCTAACTTGAAACTTTGTGACTATTTGGAACTTCCTGTGTTTCATGAGTGCTTGCTGCAAACTTGGTTCTTTTATTCTTCCCTATGTTCAGTATTCATATGAGCTACTTATGTTACCAGATTTTAAAATATTTTATAAGCTACTTAATTCTATTCATAATGTTTCATTTTTATTAATAGAATTGGATGCTCAAAATATAGCAAATATATATCACAAAAAACATTGAATTTTCTTAGTTTGACACAGTTACATATCAAAAGATACTTTCTCCATCCCTATTTAAGAAAATACTTTCATGGTTTCAGTCATTTTAAATGTATTGGTGTTTGTTTATAACCTAGCATATGGTCTCCCTGGAAAATGTTTCACATGCCCCTGAAAAATGTGTTTTGTTTTTGTTAGGTGCAGTGTTTGAAAAAATGTGTTTTAGTTCTAATGAATCTAAAGCTTTGTTCCAATTTTTTATATAATTATGGAGTCTAGGTTATCTATCCATTACTGAAAATGTGGTACATACTCTCCAGCTACTACTAGTGTTTAATTATTTATCCTTTTTATTTTAGCTTTTGCCTCATTTATTTGAGGCTTTGTTTTTAGATGCATATATCTTAATCATTGTTACAATCTTCTGATTAATCAACACTTTGACTTTCATAGAACATTGATCTTTACTTTTAGAATGTACAACACCAAGAAAGAACCCTAATGTAAAATGTAGAGTTAGGGTGATGATAAACTAACAATGTATATTCATCAATTGTAACAAATAACTTTGATAATGAGGGAAATTATTCATGTGCAAATGCAGGCAATATAGAGGAAATCTCTCAATTTTTCTGTAAAGCTAAAATTGCTTTAAAAATGAAAGGTAATTAAAAATAAACTGAAATGAACAAAAATGAAAGCCAAATCTTATCAAATGCAGGTAAACTAGTTTTTAAAGTATAATTATAGTAAATACCTCCATTAAAAAAAGAAATAAGAGCTCAAATCAACAGCTTAAACTTTGTTTTAAAGAAACAACAGAGCCCTGGCTGGTGGCACAGTGGATAAGGTGCTGGCCTGCAAAACCAGAGGTAGCTGGTTTGGTTCCCAGCCAGGGCAACATCACTAGGTTGCAAGCCAGGTCTCCAGCCAGGTCAGTAGCTGGAGGCAGGTGAAAGGCAACCATATGTTGATGTTTCTCTCCCTCTCTGCCTCTCTCCATTCCCTTCTTTCTAAAAATAATAAATAAAATCTTTAAAAAAATAATACCAATCCTTTCTAAAATCTTCCAAAAAATAAAAAGAAAGGAATGCTTTCTAAATCATTTTCAACTCAGTAACCAAACTAAATAAGTGTCAACCTAGTATCCAAAACACACAAAAACCTGACAGGAAAAGAAAACTACAGATTACTATCCCTTAGAAATATAGATGAAAAACTCTCCATAAGTAACAGCTAACTGAACTCAGAAACATAAAAAGCATTATACCCACTACCAAATAAGAGTTATCCCAGAAATGGAAGCTCAGTTTGATATCCAAGAATCAATCAGTCATATGCCATATCAATTCCTTAGAAACAATAAAGTAAGAAACACATGATAATCTCGATAGACACAAGAAGTACATTGGTAAAATCTAGCATCTTTTCATGTTAAAAATATTTTACAACTCAGCAATAGAAAGGAACTTTTTCAATCCACAAAGCGCATCTGTGAAAACATGGATGCCTGTCCTTATACTTAATCGTGAAAAATTCAATGTATTTCCTGTACAATCAAGCCAGGACAAGGATGTTTATTGTTGGTATTTCTAGTTAATATTTCAGTACAGGGACTAGAACAGAAAATCAAGCAATAAATAAATGCATATGTGCATGTTAAATAAAGAAGTAGCACCCATGTTAGAAAATAGAAGTAAAACTATCTCTACTCAGACATACCATAATCATATATATACCAAACACAAAGTAGTCCAAAGAAAAAAATAGAATGTTATTAGAACTAATAAATAAGTTTGGCAAGGTTACAGAGTACAATATCAACTTATAAAAATTATATTTTATATACTTACAATATTGAAAAAAAAAGAAGAATATAATTCCATTTACAATAGGAACAGCAGGAAAATGTATACAAGCATAAATATAAACAAAAAAATGCAGATTGTTTTCTCCAATAGGAGGTAGGCCTACTCCTACCTTTTCAAGGCTATAAATTCACTGTCTCTGCTTGACTCTCTTAATACTGAATCACTGGTCTTCTCCTGCCTTGGACACAGACTGTAACAAAATTATCTGGTTCTCCTGAATCTCCAGCTTGCTAAATGCAGATGTTAGGGTTTTTCAACCTTCATGGTCACATGATCTAGTTTCTTATAATATAGCATAATATATACTATACATAATATATATTTCATGTACAACATTATTTATGTAACAGGGATTTTCAATGTTCTTCATCTCTTGGCATGCATAAATTAGTTACTAAAATCCTGTGGCACACCAAAATAGGTTATATTTTTTGCTCGTCTGACAAAAACAGGTATAATTTTGATAGATTTAATAATAATAATAGTGTAGTAGTAGTAATAGTGGTAGTAGTAGTAGTAATTACCTACTCTTTTTGTTCCAAAGTGACTTTTTACAACTCAGGAGCTTATACTTGCATATAAGAATTTCTGGTACTGAAAGTTAACAAGTCAGAAGCAGCATTGTTATGTGATTGATCAAGAAAATACAACTCTATTATATAATGTACATGTTTCTGGTCCCTCATACTGGACAGGGCATTCATACTGGATGGTGACTGTTGTGTTGTCTGTTGCCATATATTTTAAAAATATTTTAGTTATTCATTTTTTAGAGAGAGGGGAATGAAGGAGATACAGAGAGAGAGAGAGAGGCATTAACATATGGTTGCCTTTCACCTGCCTCCAGCTACGGATCTGGCTGGAGACCTGGTTATGTGCCCTGGCTGGGAATCGAACCAGTGACCTTTGGGTTCACAGGCCGGAGCCTTATCCACTGTGCCACCAGCCAGGGCTGCCTGCTATATGTTAAACACTTATGTCAACTCACTTATATAATGTCAAAGCAAAGATTGCACTGAGTCAAGTTTAGCAGGCAAGGAAGGCTTGATTCATGTTTATTGCAACAGAGGATGAAGGCCAGAATACAGTCTGGCCTCAACTCTACTGAAGCAAAAGTGGAGAATTTTAATAGTAGAAATCCTGACTGTCCCAAAGGAGAAAGTAAACTTCCTCCTACTTATGTGACAAGTGAGTTTTTAGAAATTGGAAAGAAGCACCCAGCACTTAGGTTGCTGACTCCCAGAGGCTGAGAGATAGAGGTGTTATCTTCCTTGATGACTGCATTTCATATGTGTGGCCCCAACTCCAGGAGAAAGACCCTCTTAGGTTGCAAAACATGCAAGCAGCTTTAAAAAAAAATTACATTGCAAAGAGGCAAAGAAAGGATTTGCAGTTGAAAAGGTTTTTATTTTTTGTTTTTGCTTGTTTTAAGTCGGGGCCCTAGATTCAGGCAGAGCCAGTCCAGAAAGTTTTGTCAAATAAATGGGAACATTAGGGCCCTGTTGCTCAGTTGGTAATAAACCCATCTGATTATTAAGGGAGAAATTAAAATGGATCAGTGCTTCAATTTTGTTTTTCATAAAACATCAAAATTTTCAAAAATTAAAAAAAAAATACATTGACAGCTACATACTTATAATTAATTTGATTGAATATACCTTGATTGTTTTTCTTTTTTTCTTTTCAAAGAAGATAAAATCATTACTCTCATACAGATATAAAAATGAAGATATGTTAAAAAATTTATATTATTCATTCAATATAAAGCACCAAGCAGACGGATGTTATAGTCGATTCAAATGAAGAGTCAAAAAGCACAGGGTTATATAATATGAAGGAATATTGAATGATTTGGAAATGGAGACAAAACTGGCTTTTCCATAGGTGGGGTTTAAAGGAATATCACTATCACTGCCAGACAGGAGAGAATATAGATACCTATCAATTACCTACAACCTACAAAGAGTTAACAAAATAGCTCAAAGATAATGAAAAGCACTAGAATCCATTTTTCTTAAATAAAATAGTATGATAATTCTATAATAATGCCATCAAAATGTCATTGGACCGTTTTCAAACATTCAATAACTATTCACATATTAAATACTTTTAATTTCGGAATATTTTGGAGATTCATGTACTGGTCTTTATTAATATTATTTGCTGTTCTAGGAAAACTAACAATTTAGGCTAAGGTAGAACTAAATAAATATGGCTTAGTTAATGAAGGTTATTTAGGGACATGTTTAAATCTTATAATATCCGTATGGTCTATATTATACGGAACATATTAATATAGTATACATGTATTTTGTTTTTTGTTTTTCTAAATGCTATATAACTACAAAACTACAAAGCAGACTACAATCAACGCACTGTGTAAATGTGAGCTGATTTCTTGGGAGAAGAAAAATCACTACGCTGTGTACTTGCATAGCCATCCTCTGTTGTTCAGTAACGCAAAGATCACACTGAAATAGCTGTTTGTCTACTTCGCCAATTTGAGTAAAGATGCAATAAAAGTGAGAGCCAACAGAAGTAAAATAGTCTCACGTGTGTCTTCAACGTTCTTACTGGAGTGGAGAAAGACTGCGCTCTTATTGCTCTTAAATCCCTCCTTTATTTTTTCTGAGCACTCCTCTGTGCACATTCAAGCTCAGCAGGGAGTTTCAGAAAGAGGCAACAGAGAAGAGACTTGATAAACCAATATCTGAATAATTTAGGTAGCACTAAGGAGAACTGGGAGTCATTAAGGGAGGCAATATCTAAGAGCAAGAGCTTCAAGTTTTGATTGTTATTAGTAAGAGATCCAATATAAAGCAAGCAGAAATTCCCTTATAGGGTGGGAGAGTGAAAATTTGGAGCTTAGCTATTCTATGAAGTGCTCCCGTTGCCTTTGCCTGGAGCAGAACCTGCCTTTACAAATGCATCCAAAGTAAAGGCACCTGTAAGTGGCTGTTTTGTTTTGTTTTGTTTTGTTTTGATTTTTCTCTTCTTTTTTTTTTTTAATGAGAGAATCTGTATTTGGGCTTAGGACAGTGACCTGCTATTCATGCAGTTTAATTTACTATGGTATTGTATTTATCCTCATTATGTCATCATCTCCTTGCAGGTCCTTAAAAGTGAATTAATATTTTGAAACCTGTCAAAACCTTCTTGCCATTCACCACCTCTTACTTCACAAAAAACAGAACCATGTATTTACATGCAAGCATTTATAGCACATGGGAAATGGTAGAATTTGTTATGGCAAATATGTATGAGAAGCTGAGATAAACTTATCCAGTAAAAGTGGAAGGTCAAATGGTAGCTGTTCCACTCTCTCTCCTTAGGGTTGAGATAGGTAAGAATGCTAATATCTTTGGTCTACTGCTACCAGATAAATTTGAAATCTCCTCAGGAAGTTGCATTTAGATTAAAATGTTTTGCCTTAACAGCAAGGTGTTAAGTGCTGTTAAGATACTTTAGTGACTAAAGGCAAAATTAACATTTAATTAATTTTTTTACTCATTAAGATAATACCTGAAAAGAAGTTGTTCCTGCTCTGGCTGGTGGCACAAGCCCTGGCTGGTGGCACAGTGGATAAGGTGCCAGCCTGCTAACTCAAAGGTCGCTGGTTGGATTCCCAGCCAGGACACATAACGAGGTTGCAAGCCAGGTCTCCAGCCAGGTCCATGGCTGGAGGCAGGTGCAAGGCAACCACACATTAATGTCTCTTTCCCTCTCTGCCTCTCTCCATTCCCCACTCTCTAAAAATAATAAATAAAATATTTTAAAAAAGAAGTAATTCCTTTTGATACTGTAAGAAATATAAGCAACGGTATGAAAATGACAATTAGATTTACCATCATACCAACAGAGAACAAGTGGCTCAATTTCTAAGTCACTAGGTAATGGTGTGTTGCAATGGTCTTGATGCTTTCTTATATACTCATTTCATTTTGGCACTGAATACTATTCCACTGTATGTATTTTTTAAAAAAGGAATACTAAACAACTTTTAATAAATTTAAACACTTTTTTCAGTTAAGAAAGTTCAGAACTAAAATCAGCTGTTATTTGGAATGTTGTCAGGTTTAGTTAAGAGTATAGTAATTACTGACCTAAAAAAAGAAAGGAGAAAATAATAAAAAATGACTTAGACACAAAACATATTCCTTTTTTGAAAATATAGAGCTTTATATGTGATATAAAATTGATTTTAGAGAGGAAGTAATTCATTGGCCTATTCACTGACTACAGAAAAAAAATGATTAGGTACTTGATAGAAAAAAGGGAGAGGTGCTCATATGAATTCAGACATTGTTTGTGAAAAATCCCAGAAGGATACAATGTAAATTTTTGATTTAGCAATTAGAGAGCAGATGCAATTTAATGCAGGGAAACTACTAATTATACACACCAAGGGAAATAACTGGAATTATATGCATGCATATGTAAATTAATCAGAATCTCTCTGGAGGTACCCGAATCAGTGCTAAAGATAACTGAATGGATGTGTTTGCTGAGGTGACATGATGGTGAAAAAAGTATATTGAACTTCACTATGCAGTAAAAATTGTACTACCTTCAGTATGAAATTGATTGTTTATGTTTTGAAGTGGTTAAAGCATTGAAAGACAGGTATTAATCCAGAATCACTAAACTTCTAACAAATAGTTGTCTATTTTTGGTCAGTCTTGTGGTGAGTGAAATAATATTGAATTACCAGATTCTAAAATTCATTAAAATTTTAATACTTTTTGAAAGAACACTGACATGTTAATAACTTGTAGTGTGTATATTTCGAATAGAAGTTGTTTTTTCTTAATATTTATTATTTATAGCACTGGTATTATGGGGCTTCATTCAATAATTTAGGCCTTAATTTTGCTGACTTTTAACATTTTCTTTTTATTTTTAAAGATTTTTATTTATTATTTTTAGACAGAGGGAAGGGAGAGAGGCAAAGAGGGAGAGAGAGATCAATATATGGTTGTTTTTCACCTGCCTCCAGCTATAGACCTGGCTGGAGACCCATCTTGCAACCTGGTTATGCACCCTGACTGGGGAATCGAACCAGCGACCTCTGGGTTTGCAGGGCAGTGCCTTATCCACTGGGCCACCACCCAGGGCTAACATTTTTAAAAATTAATTTATTGTAGTTGTATTACATTTATCTCCCCTGCCCCATAGTCAATCCATGTCCATGGACCACTTATACTAGTTTCTTTATTAACAAAGATTCCCTTCTTTGTCTCATTCTCTCCCTCCCCCTTCCTGTACATTGAGTCTGTTCCTTGTTTCCATGCCTCTGGTTCTACTTTGTTTGTTTTGTTCATTAGTCTCCTGTATTAGGTGAGATCGTATGGTGTTTGTCTTTCACTGACTGGCTTATTTCACTAAGCATAATATTTTCAAGTTCCATCCATGTTGTCACAAAAGGTAGGAGTTCTTTCTTTCTGTTGTGTAATATTCCATTGTGTAAATGTACCACAGTTTTTGATCCATTCATCTACTGATGGGCACTTAGGTTGTTTCCAGCATTTGGCTATTGTAAATAGTGCTGCTATGAACATAGGGGCGCATAGGTTCTTCTAAGTTGGTGTTTCATGGTTCTTCAGGTATAGTCCTATCAGTGAAATCGCTGGATCAAAAGAAGCTCCATTTATAGTTTTTTAATGAAATTCCATACTGTTTTCCACAGTGGCTGCACCAGTCTGCATTCCCACCAGCAGTGTACTAAGGTTCCCTTTTCTCCACATCCTCTCCAGCACTTCTTGTTTATTGATTTGTTGATGATGGCCATTCTGAAAGGTGTGTGGTGGTATCTCATTGTGGTTTTAATTTGCATCTCTGTGATGGCTAATGATGTTGAGCATTCTTTCATTTGCCTATGGGCCCTTTGTATGTCCTCCTCAAAGAAGTATCTGTTCAGGTCCTTTGTCCAATTTTTAACTGGGCTGTCTGTCTCCCTGGTGTTGAGTTGTATAAGTTCTTTATTTTTTTTGGAGATAAACCCTTGTCTGAGTTATCATTGGCAAATATGTTTTCTGATACTGATGGTTCCCTTTTAATTTTGCTGATGTTTTTCTTTAGCTGAGCAGAAACTTTTCAGTTTGATGTAGTTCCATTTGTTTATTTGTTCCTTTATTTCCCTTGCCCTTGGAGAAGTATCGATGAAATATTGCTGTGTGGGATATCTAAAATTTTACTGCCTATTTTTCCTCTAAGACTTTTATGGTGGCATGGCTTATGTATAAGTCTTTTATCCATCTTGAGTTTATTCTGGTGCATGGTGTAAGTTGGTGGTCTAGCTCTGTTTTTTTGCATGTCTCTATCTACGTCTCCCAATACCATTTGTTAAAGAGGCCATTTTCACTCCATTTTATGCTCCTCCCCCCTTTGTCAAGTATTAATTGACCATATTAATTGGTCAATTGATTTGACCAATTAATATTAATTGACTATGTTTATTTCTGGGATCTCTATTTTGTTCCATTGATTTATATGTCTAGTCTTATGCCAGTACCAGACTGTTTTGATTATAGTAGCCTTGTCATATAGTATGATATCTAGTATTGGGATTCCTCCTACTTTGTTCTTCTTTCTCAAGATTGCTGTGGCTTTTTGTGGTTAGTTTTGGTTCCATATAGTTTTTTGAAATATTTTTTTCTAGATCTGTGAAATATATCACTAATATTGTAATAGGCATTGCATTGAATCTATCAGTTGTTTGGGTAGTACGGACATTTTAATGATGTTAATTCTTTCCTTCCATGAACATGGTATATGCTTGCATTTCTTTGTATTTTCCTTAATTACTTTCTTCAGTGTTCTGTAGTTTTCCGAGCACAGGTCTTTTACCTCCTTGGTTAAGTTTATTCCTAAGTACTTTATTTTTCGTGTTGCTATAGTAAGTGGGATTTGTTTTCTAGCTTCTATTGCTAATGTTTCATTATTGATATACAAAAATGTCTTTGATTCCTGGATATTTAATATTTAATAATTATTTTAATTTAATAATTAAATACTTAATAATTAAATATTTTATATTTTATATGAATTTTAGATTAAAAAACTGGTTAGATATTACAGAGGCCTCTCATGTCCTCTACTCACTGTTTGCCCTTTCATTAACATCATATATTGGTAGTTTACATTTTTACTATTATTGGGCCAATGCTGTTATATTATTAACAGAACATAATTTATTTAGAATTCCTTCATTTTTACCTAATGTTCTTTCTGTGCCCTTCAAACATATTCAGGATACTGCACTGCATTAATTTTCACATCTCTTTAGTGTCCTCTTGGTTGTGATAGTATCTCAGATGTCTCTTATATTTGATAATGATGACAATACTAAGGATTGCTATGCCTTTCTATTGGAATTAGTCTCATGTTTTTCTGATGATTATGTTAAGGTTATGGGTTTAGGAAAGAAAGATCACACAGGTAAAGTGCCAATTTCATTATATCATATAATGGCTATTTTTTACAACATGATTTATAACTATTGATACTAAGCTTGATTATTTGTCAGGTTTTTCCACTATAAAGTTATTCTTTACCTACCTATTTTATACGAATCCATTTGGAGAAAGTTAACGTGGGCACATACACTTATGGAATAAGAAATTATGCTCCCCTTTTTTAAGGGTAAAATGTCTACATAGATTTTTATGCTGTAATAATAGCTTTTTCGTCACCATATATTTTTAACACCCTGCTTTTATAACTATCTAGGAACTTTTAGGGTTGATCCACTGCTTCCATTGTGAGGTAAAAAAAATGCATGAAACTGATATGGGTCACCTGTAAATTAAAATGATTGCATGAACCAAATTCTGTGGTTTTTAAGACACTGTAGATTATTCAAAACCAGCATGAATGGAGAAGTTTAGTTTTGTGATTAGGATATTTCAATAATTTGCTGATTGTTTCAACTACACCCTAAATGTCACTCAATTTATTCTGCATATTGTCACTTGTTAATATTTTTGAAAATTGATCTTTTCATTGATCTGTTTTTTAAAAATCTAGTGATCTATCATTCCAACACTAATGAGCTAACAAATAACTAAGCAATATCCCATATGACAGTAATTTTGTACCAACATGCATACATACTACATACACAGTTAATTTATACCATTAATATAAACATCAATGTATGGTTTCATTTCACCTGCCTCTAGCTGGGGACCAGGCTGGACACCTGGCTTGCAGCCTGGTTATGTGCCCTGGTTGGGGAATCAAACCAGCAACCTTTGGATTTGCAGGCCTGTGCCTTATCCACTGTGCCACCAGCCAGGGTGTGACATATTTTGTATTTCTCCACAAGATTATAGGGTTGAATCCATGTATTCTGTCACTTCGTAATCAAGATACCCCTTAATATGGTTACTTGAACATGCATTTAGTAGATGTTCAATAACTTATTTTTTCCTCTATGTCTCATTTGTCAATTTTGGGAAATAAAAAAAAGCATAGACCCTACCTTGAAAGAATATACAGTTTAATGCAGTGTAGTTATAAAGTCAGAGAACTATATCTCTAATATTATGTCATGAGTTTCACTTAAAAAGCAAGAAAATTTGTGCTATAATGTATGAATACCAAATTTATAATCCAGATTAGAAAGAGGAATTTGAAACCTTCCTATTCATTGTCATTCATTAATTTGTGTGTGTCCTTCCTGGCTATATGTCTTTGAAGAAAATTCCACTAGAACCAGGGAAATATATTTCCATGGTCTACTGAAGTGAGCTTGGCCACATAACTTGCTGTGATCAATGAAATGCTGGCCAAGGCAATAGTATGGTAATGCGTGGCCAGTCATTTAGGAGAAATGGCAGGTTTCCACTTGCCTTTGTATGTGGCTACTAGTCACCATGAGAACCTGTGCTAGGACACTTCTCACTTAGACTAAAACTTATGTGAAACAGACGTGACTTTATGTTGAACCCTGGAATAAAAACAAAGAGAAAGTCATCTGCAAATCTTTAACCAAGAAATAAATACCTACTGTTTTAAAACATTGTGTTTTTACTCTTCTTGTGTTTCTTCTTATTTTTTTTTTTACAATTGAAAAATAAATAATACATAGAAATGGGAAATCTTTATAGATAATTTGTTGTGTTGCTAGAATTAATAGGATTTATTTTTTTCATTGAAAGTAGGTTATGAGGGAGAAAGTAGGAATAAGTTTTGTCCTCCAATTTCTGACTTGGATGATTAAACATAGAAAATGAGGGTTGTTAAGTGATATATACTAATTTTTATTAAATTTACCATTTTACCTCATATCTACATTGAATTTTCATCTCTATACTAATACAATTTATTGCCTGTTTAACTTTAAGACTTATTTAACTGCAAGATTTTAATATTCTTTTTGTCATTCTCCTAAAAATAAATTGAAAATTGTTGCCATGATGCAGTACTATATGAATATCTAACTAAAGAATACAGAATATAATGTAAATGTAGGCAAGGATTATATTTATATTGTTAACTAGTTTATGTTCAATGCTTACAGGATTGCAGACATGAAAAAACATTTGATATATGAGAAAGTGAATAAAGTATGTGTGGAAAGGAGTACCAGAAGAAGGCAGGAAATGTGGTAGGAGTTTTAGACGGGATATAGACTAGATATTATATAATAAATTGATATTTATAATGTTAATTGTGGGTCTTTGAAATATATTTATTTAAGTATGAAGTCTGTCCTGAAAGTATCAGCCTCACACACTTTTAATTTTATTGACATTGGCTCAACACTTTTGGGACAGACCTTGTGCATGTGTATATCAATTATTAAGCACAAGCACGTTACTGTTACATATATGTACTATATATATATACACACATTATAATAATTTGCAAATGAGATTGAAATAACATGTGCTAGACATGTTATATAGAGAGTATAAATCATTTTAGAGAATTAAATTATTAATATGATACTGAGATGTGGAAAGTTATTTTTAACCTGTTACTTTATGTTAAGTGGCCATAAAGAAAAGCTCTCAAAAGTTACTTTTGTAAATATATCTTTTAGAAAATTAATTGCAGTTCATAAAGAAACCATCTTATAATTTCCAAACTATAACTTGTTGAAATTTAAAATAAACTGATCTTCTGCTTGTGTGCATGTGTAAATATACGAATTATATACTCAAGAAACCTTATAAAGAAGTATAACTTGAACTGCAAAAGATCAGTTTTATTGTCTTAGAATTAAAATACATAAACTACTAAGGGAATATATTCATCATATGTATTAAGTATCAAGTAGCATGCCAGAAAGGTACAGAATGTTTTTTAAAAGTTATTATGTTATTCTTTTTTTTTTAAACAGTGCCTTTTTGAAAGATAAAAATACACCTCTTTTCAAAAAGCATTTAAATATGGCTTGAAAACTATAACATCTTATTTATAACAAATAGGTAATAATATGACAATGTTTATAGATATTGATATGTCTCTTATGCTAAAATAACACATCCACTTTAATGGGTAGGGTGTAGGAGGAAAATTATACCTAATAATGTATATCTAGGTAAGTGCTAAGATAAGTGTAAGCTCATAACTCTATTGGAGACTAAAATATATTAATTCAGCAAAACCAGGTATGATAAAGACAGTTTTCTATAGTATTTGATATCATCAATAGAAATATAAAATAGAAAGAATGGAGGATTAAAAGAATAATCAAAAATTAAATTGTGAATTTTCACAAATAATTTAACTATAGAGATAAATTACTAGATAGGTAAATGCAAGTCAAAACATGTAACACATGTTACAAATTATAAATTTGATCCTCACACTCATATTTGTACCCAATTGACTTGAAAAGAAGTACATTGGAATATAGTGTACTTAATAGTCTTTCCTTAATGTATACAATTCCAAATGTGCACAGATATTTATATGCAACAGGTACTATTGACAATTTATAATCAATGCTAAGCAATCAAAATGAATTATAAATAATAAAATCTATTATGATGGCCCATGAATTAAGTAGAAAAAATAATGATTTTGACTC
Organism: Noctilio leporinus; assembly: GCA_004026585.1. Lineage (NCBI taxonomy): Eukaryota > Metazoa > Chordata > Mammalia > Chiroptera > Noctilionidae > Noctilio > Noctilio leporinus. Next base: position 248 of record PVIW01002894.1, on the reverse strand, counting down.
ATTAATTCATGTATGTGCTTATGTGTATAAATTCATATAAGAATCAATAGCTTAGTGAAATAAGCCAGTCAGTGAAGGACAAATATCATATGATCTCACCCATTACAGGACAATAATGAACAAAACTAACAACAAGCAAAACAGAACCAAATATATGAATACAGTGAATAGGCCTTCAGTGGTCAGGGGGAAAGGGGTTGGGGGGAGGGGGGAGGCAGAGGCAAGGAAGGGGAGCAGCTTAGACAAGA
>PVIW01002893.1:0-193258 GCA_004026585.1 Noctilio leporinus | reverse complement strand
AGAGGCAAAGAAGGGGAGCAGCTTAGACAAGAACCTAGTATAAAGGAACCATGGACATGGACAACAGGTGGGATTGACTTTGGGGGGAAAGGGTGGGTGGGGAGGGGGACAGAGGGGAGCAAAAAAGGGATGGATGTAATACAACAACAATAAAATTAAAAGAAAAAAAAAGATTCAAATTAGGAGAGAATATAAGAAAGAATAGGAAGATAGCTAAACATGACAGTCATCAATTCCACTAATATTTTCTTTCTTCCTAGTCTTCTGTAACTTACAGGGGGAAAATAATGACCTTCAGGCACTGCCTTATCATAATAGACTTTATATCTTCATATTCCTTTTTTCTTTCTGTGACTCTATCACATTTTAAAACTTATCATTGCTGGCTCATGTGGATTTGCCTAAAACAACAGGGGCAGGCATAGGGTTTTGAGGGCACATCCTATGCAGACAATATAGTGACCACGCTATGCTATTGCTCCACATGGAGACAGAATTCCACATGGCAAAAAGCTTCTTAAGGTGGTCACTTGAGCCATTTGTCTTGGTAGAAGTCTGAAGGGGAGGGACATGAGCCTTAGCTTGGGAAAATGTGCTTTACCAATACACATGAGAAGCCTTTGAAGTTCTAAGACAGTCTGATACACAAATTGGGAGAAATTAATAAAACATTCAAGTTATTTCTTGTATACCAATGATACAATCACATTCTTATTAATTTTTCAACTCCTGGATTCAATCCATCATGAATCCTTTAGGAAGTGAAACAAACAGAACTAGCAGGCCTGTCATTTGGGTTCATGTGTATGATTGTGGGTGTTTACTTCCCTACAACAAAAATAACATGTGGAATAATAGACTTTCAGCCAGGCAGACAGGATTGGAAGCTGGCTTCTGTTACTTAGCTATTCTGTGATTTTTAGGAAATTGCTCCATCCCTCTGAATCTTACTTCGTTTATATCAGTTAAAAGTAAACACCATCTTGTAGCCTTACTCTGGGAAGGAAATGAAGGCATTTATCTAATTTGTCTGGGACAGGGCCTAGCAAATATTGGTTGCTCAATATATAACTCAATAAATGCCTGAAAAAGTACCTTTGTGTTTTCTCCCTCCAAGAACTTCTTGTTTGTATTTTTTACCCACTGTCATGGTTTTTAAAAAGTTCTATCTTCTGGCTGGACTTAAGTTAAAATTCTCTATCCTCCTCTTCAGTTTATATTGATTAATAGAATTAATCTGATTAGAAACAGAGCATTATCAGTCAATTTTCTAAAAAGTTATTAAGTTGAGTATTTATTAAGTACTTGCTCTATTCCAGTGTTGGGCTCAGGAATTACAGCAATTAATGATTATTTTTGCTGTTGCCTTAAAGGAACCTTCTGTTAGACTGGTCTGTAGACCACAGGTACCAGGCAATGTGAAGTCAGTCTTGTATTGCTGCATGGGGAGAGGTTGAAAATCCCAGAGAACACAGGATTAGCTCCTGTGATCTTGATGGATCAACGAATAACATCAGGTACCATGGTCAGTTGTAATAAATCCAGTAGTTATAGTCAATACATACAATTTTATCCAGAGCAATTCACAATTATCTTTTAAGCTTTTTTGAAATATTGAGAATAGCCTGATGACCCTGACTGAGACTATAAAAAGTTCAGGAATGCAGAGATTCCAGATGGGCAGCTACCATTTTTGGATATGCATGACCCAGGTTTTGTGAAGGGAGAGTGGGAAGGGAGAATGACATAATTAGATTTTCCTTAGAAACAGGTCTGCAGTGCTGCAAACCAACTCAAATGAAAAATCAGGGGAGATTTGAAGTAAAGCATGACTGGGAATGATGGGGAAGAGGCGGATTCAGTGGGATTACTAATGACATGCTACATTGAGGATGTCAAGGAGAAGAAATCTGTACTGCTCTGATTCATTCATTCCCATTGTCTATTTTAACACGTGGGGTGGTGGTGGATTTATTCCAGGTTGTCCTTTATGAGGTTAGGGTTCTTCCCTGACAGTTGCTGAAGCTAAGAAAACGAATGTGTTCACCATGGGAACGGATGAGTTCTCAAGATGAGAAAGAGGACGACTTAGAATGAGACACTCAGGGATATTATGCTAAAGATGAGGTTACAAAAGATATTCATTTTCTTCCAAATCATTTCTTCCAGGGTCTTTGGAATGCTGCAGCCTTTGGACAGCTGCAGATAGGAAGCTCTTCCCTCTGATAAACTTAACCATCAAACCTGGGAATTTATTTTGTTCTCCTCTTCTGAATCATGTTAGTCTCCAGAAAAATTAGCTTTATTTTCTCCATACCTTTCATCTCTTTGAGAACTTTCAATAATAATTTTGGTTTCCAGTTTAGAGAGTTACTTTTGGTACCTCATTCACTGTCAATGAATAATTTCAGAGCACTATACTCAAACTCAATTGAAGGTCAAAGCTTGTTCAGCTAACGAGCTCAGCCCTAAATGCCTGGGAACTCATTTTCCCCCTGCCACTCCCTACAGTAGGGAGTGGACTTGAAATCTCACCTTTACAGTTTAATAGTAAGGTTTAATAAAGATCAGAAAAGGATGGTTCTCTCCTCTCTACAGGCAGTTATACTTTTATTCCCACTCTTCTGTCTTTGGTTTGCTTTCACTATTTCTGGTTAGTAAGTAAGCAATAACATGGCTCTCAGTGAAACTTGAAAGATGACTTCCAGTCCTTGGAAGTTTTTTTTTTTTTTTTTTTTTTATAGTTTCAAAAAATTAGACTTGAGAGGATGGTTTGCATTAAAAGGTTTGTGTGGATTTAAATGCAAAGTAACATGATGTACTCAGAGTAACAGAGGCTAGTACATTTAAATTGGTTGAGACATGCACACTTCACTTTGGAAATCACTATAAATCAATGCGATAGGGCAAAAAGCATTGCTCTTCCCTGTTGTTCCTTTCTGAAGGGTTCAGAAGATTGGAAGAGACTCCAAATCATTATCGGGAGAACATATTGACCCTAGAAAATATTTTAAAGAAATGCATCTTTGGGCGTATTGATTCTTAACATTTTACCTGCATTTAAAGTTGTTTGTTCAAGTAAATATATCTTGCTCTACATAGTATTAAGACAAAATAGGTTTATTTAACTAATAAATGAATTCATTTTCCCCCATTTAAATAATTATTTATCTGGAACACTTGTTTATACTTGGGGGAGGAGGTATAAGGGGACTGAATGGTATGGAGAAAAATATAATAAAGATTAAATTAAATAAAGTAAAATTCAAAATAGAGGCATAAATGTAAAAAAGTATCTTACTATTTGCAAAATAGTTTATATAGACCATAAATAGTCTAGAAGAAATTTAAAGGGTTGTACTACTTCTTCTAAAATAATGAAAAATATATGTGAACAGGAATATATAAGAATTACAAATTGATTTATTCAGGGTGCCATGGTTAGTAGCATGAGCTTGGGGGTCATGTCTTGGTTCTTCTATTTAATATCTGTGTGGCCCCAGGCAAATTATATGACTTCTGTAAGCTTTCCTTTTCGCATCCATTCCATCAAAATAATAATGGTGCCTGCCCATCAAGTTGAAGTGGACATGAATGACATGATGCATAACAAAGAATGAGAGAAGGGAGAGGCAATGTGTGCTGGCTTCCCCAGGAACACTTCTAACTCAGAACAAAATGAGGAATGTTCTACTTCCCAGTGAGAGAACAGCCTTGCTTTTCCAACTGAGATTTCAGTATGGTAAAGAAATGAAACATAAAGGGAGAATTAGGAACTGGGGTTTTTTAAGATTTAAAAACAATGATAAGAATGTACATGTTGAGCTGTGCAAATGGCCAGAACTTTATATGAGGCAGACTGGCCATTCTGGCACACACACAGCAACGTATAAGTTGGAACGTGCTGTACTTAAACCTGCTAAGGAAACAGCCCTCCACTAATATGGTAGTGTGTTTGGATTTAAGTTTTCCTATATATTATTCATCCCTGTTTCATTCCAGTGCAACATTATGGAAGCACTACTCAGAGACACTCAACTTTAGCATGTATTTGTGGAGTGTCTGAATGATAATCCCAAAGCTGATTACAGAGAGTTTTTGAAAGTCATATTCATCTTCAAACCACATAGGGATAGCTATCAGAAAGGAAATAAATGACTTCTAATCTTTCAGTAGTAGGAGTTATTGAATTACCCAAGTTCAGTGAGGAGCCCTTGCCTTGCAACCTTGCAAATTACCCCTAATAGTTAATTAATTAATGTTCCTTATCAAGAGGTACTCAATGATGGTTTGCAAAATCACTAAAGGGCAAGTGAAGAGAATTGAAGCTCAGAATAAATGACCTACAAGGAACCTTCAAACTGAGATTTTTGTACTATCAAGAATTATTTTCCCTGTCATTTAACGTTCAATCCAATCCCTTGTCTAGGGAACCAATTTGGATGAAAGGAAATTTTAAAAATACCCAAGCCATCAATATCTTATTCACTTAGTGCAGTTTCTACCCAGGCCTGCTCAGTATAACCCTGGCATTGCCTGTCATCTCTTTCACGTCCAGGCACTTGGGGATAGGAGCCATTTTTTTAAGACCAATTTTTTCCTTGAAGCTTGGGAGCTGTATTTACATAAAAAGAGTTGACAGACTAGGCCCAGTGTATTAAAACCTTTTCTAAGACAATTAATATAACTGGGAAGGTTCATTTAGATTTAAAGTGCCCTGGCTGCTGTGGGTCAGTGAATTGGCATCAGCCTGTGAACCCAAAGATCTCTGGCTCGATTCCCAGCCAGGGCACATAACCAGGTTGCAAGCCAGGTCTCCAGCCAGGCCCTTAGCTGGAGGCAGGTGAAAGGCAATCATTGATGTTTCTCTCCTTTTCTTCCTCCCTCCCTGCCCTTCTCTCTGAAAATAATGAATAAAAAAAATCTTTAAAAAATAAATAAAATTTAAAAATATGTTTAAAGCAGAAAAAAGAAAAAAGTATAAATCATGTAGACAGTGAAAAATGTAAGAAATGATTGAAAAGTGACTGTGTGTTCTTATATTCCTAGTATCTTATTGTTTAACTTGGAGGGATGTTCTAGATCTCGAATGAAACGTGTTTCCTCTTTCCCTATGTGAAGAAAAATATGAAATCTACTTTTTTTGGTATTGTTGAGATTATCTATTTTATTGCCCTGAGAAGTCCTGTAAGTGACTAAGGATGACACCAAACATAGGTTGAAACTAGTACAAGCTATGGAAATGAATCCTTGACTTTTTATTCTCATACTCTCATCAACAAAATGCATCTGCTAAATTATTTTGATTCACTACTTCAAGTGAATAGATTGTGCTTTTATGTTATTGTTATTGTCTTAATTTCTGTAGTTTCACTACTTGAATTTTAAATTTTGGCCTGCCTTAAAATGCACTAGTGCTTCTGGGTACAAGTAAAATATTAACAGTTTGTGAGTCAGTAAAACCAATAATTAGTGTATACTCTAAGTTGACTTGTGGTGTATAAACTACCTTAATGGTTACACAAGTATGCTGATTTTCAAAGTTAAAATAACATGAGCCAGTGTTTCTTTATGCCAGGCAAATGTATATCACTTCTCTTCCCTAAAGAAATTCATTTCACCCTCAAAGGTGTTATTACACGGCTCCTCCTTTCAGCATGGTAAAATAATCGTACACTTGGTAATTTCACTTTGCAACCATTAAATATGATAAAAATGAAACATTTTTGCCTTTATTGTACTTTCCACTGTCAGGAATCTCCTGTCTGTAGCTTGGTAAACCATCAGCTGCTACCAAAGCTTGGGAAGCGCTGGTTAAAATTGCTTGGCAGTAGTAGTTACCTTATATGTGAGCACTGGGTGCTACAAGGAACCCCAGACTTCTGGCATGGACAGCAGGATATATCAGTTTGGGTAATGTCTGGCTTTCCAAACCCCATGACCACCAGACTGAAGTTTGTCATGGTGAAGCACAGGAAAAATCGCTGAAAGATAAAGAAAGGAGTCCTTATCGGCATGGCATAATGTGCTGCACAGCGTCTGTGCAAATGGGCAGCGGATGACAGTAAAGGTGCTACATCATGGACCCCTAGGAAGACATGAGAAGCTGCCCGTACAGGCAAACGTATGAAGTGGACGTAGTTGGGGTCAGGCAAACAAACAATATTAGAATTTATTATAAAGAGACAGAACTCTAGAATAGGGCTAACATTTAGTGGATAGACTTTAGTCTCAGCTGAGTGATTTTCAAGAGCAAAGCTGGACCCTATTTTTTTTTCATGACTTACAAATGTATGTTTGGTCTTTCCATTCAGCAGTGGGGCACTTTTTTACTGTATACTCTTTCATATTATTATTATTATCTAGTATTTTGCCTTTAAAAATACACAATAGGAGGGATTCTTTTCTTTTGGTAACTTAGCCTGACTCCTGTGCTCTTCCAACTTCCCAAAACCACTAAAATTCAGGAGACCTAATTATCTTTCCTAGACCTGCTTTTGCATTCTGGAGCAATAATCTATCAAAACCATTAAGGTTAGAGGCATATTTATAATTGTTCTTAAAACTGTATGTTAAAAAAATATACATGTAAGGTTTTTTTTTCCCAAAGGACTTAACATGAGGACATTTAGTAGTTAGCCCAAATTAAAAAGAGGCATTCCATCTTTGAAAGTTGCAGACTACTAGTTTATAGCTTTGCCCCATTATTTGAAATTATGCCTACATGTGTTCAAGTTATCTTCCCTAATATCAATTATTATGGTTTTTCCACTGCAATTCACTGCCCAGTGTTTCTTAAGGGAGTTGCTTATAACTATTTTAACTTTTGAAGCCAATTTTGAACTGCATTTTCTTATGGAATATATCTGACATACTCTGAATTTAATGAAAATAACTTCTGTATATGAAATCAAAGTAACATAGTTGGGCTATCATTAGTAGAAGGAGATTGAGTAAATTATAACATTAAAGAAGATTCATAAAGTACTTGAATATCTATACTCAGTTTTTATAGAACATGAAATCATAACCAAAGTCAACTAAGTCAACCTGGTTCCATCCTAATGAAGAAGAATAGTAGCACAAGTAATTTTAAACCATGGAAATTTAAACACCTTTATGCTTGAATGCTTTTCAATGCTTTTTATAATAATTTTCCTAGCATGTTCCTCTTCTAATTATGTTTTGTTTGGGGTAATATTGAAATGAACTTTTATTTAGTGATTTGGTGATTATGTGCTATTGGATGGGTTAGAGTGGAGTGCCAGGAGTACATTGCACAACCAGGATGTGGATGATTCTCAGTACTTTACACAAAGGGAAGTCAAATAATGAAAAGGCTAAAAGAAACAGAAATGATCTGACTAATGGACAGATAGCTTAAGAACCTCAGTTGCATTAAACTATTTCTCCACTTCCTCCTCTTCTTTTTTCTTTATTGATGGCATGACAAGTAACTCAGAAGAAAAGAAGTCTAAGTCTATTAGCTCCAGGACTTGGTGCTGAAGAGTACTTAAACCTGGGTACCTCAGTCACTGGAGTCAGACATGATTTGAACACTCAGGTGTGGCAATACCACTAGCCAGGGGTGAAAACAAGGCAGTGGATCAAAGTCAAGGAGCAAGGTGAGAGGCCCTAACAAGTAGTTTCTATAGATCCAAGCAAGATACTTACCTCTAGGCTTAGCATGCAATCAGGCACCCACAGTTCCCTAAAAACCAAAATGCAGGGTAAAGAAGTAACAGGAACTAGCCAGAATATCTGTACAGAATGTCAGTAAGAAGGTAGGACTACTGAGGCAGGATTTCACTCTAGCCAAGAAGCCACCATTGTGCAGGGCTGCCACTTACCACCCCTAGCCACACCAGTCAAAGCCAAAGACAACTAAGACAGTAACTGGCCAGCCACTCCTTGAAGACCATGCCAAAAGCACCCAAATACCATCTTGAAGACAGCTAGTCATGGTTGTTACAGTAAAACTTCAAATTCTCCTGAAAACATCCCTGTGATGAAAATGCTGGGGGGACAGTGAAAATGTTTGTGCAGCAGGCCCTGAGTCTACCACTTATAGGCTCAGCTTTCAGCCCTAAATTCTTTTCAGTGCCAGGAACAAGACTGGATCAAATTCCTGGGTTCTTTCAAATCCCTCTAAAACACTGGCCAGTGGAGTATCACATTCTGATAGAGCAAAGATAAGGAGCTTCAAATTTTTCAATAAATATTAAAGACGCAGCCAAAACAGAAAGAAAGAAAATGAGATGGGTAAAAGTAGGCCTGCGTGTCCAACATAAGATGACTCTTAGTTTTCTGGAGTGACAGGGATGAATTGCGTGTGGCTGTCTGGAGTGCTGCATGGAGCAGGGCTTGGCCACTGAGAATGCTCAAATTGACGTGGCAAGTGTCTGCCATGCGTGAGGAACAGCGGAGTGTTGACAGATTGGTTACCTATTCGTCCACCTCCACTCCCAAAGAGCCAGCATTCATTCAAATTCACTTCACTTTGCTCGGTCATGTAGTTATTAGAATGCAAGTGCCACAAGAGCAGACCCGGACTGACTTGTCCCGTCGCATCTGAAACAACACATACACCTCTATGCTCGCTACTCATCAAGTTGGCTGACTTCTGAGGGTGTAGGTGCATTACATTCTACCGGGGGAAGTGATGTCCTGGGTTTGCTAAACCCGGGGGGAATCAGCATTCTGTTTAGTTTTGTGTTCCTATCTGCGCAGCGACATCAAGTTGGGCCCTGGTTTGTAGTTTGAGGAGCGTGCCTCCTCTGCAGCCAGCTGGTACATGTGGTCACTGGCACAGTGAGAGGCTTTTCTCCCAACGGGGGAAAAGGTGTGATCAATGACAGGTTCACCTTATAATGTGGCCCTCACTATCACCTACGTTCGAGGGGGAGTCCGCTGATAGTGATCCACTCCTCACCTCTCCCGGTGAGCTCTCCCATTCTGAATCATGTCATTGTTGTCCCTGGAGTGTCGCCAGTGAGTCAATCACAGCCCTTTATAATTCCTGTGTAGAAGGGGTTTCTGATGCTATTTACCCCATGTGACGTTCCTTCCATCTGGTGGCTTTCAGTTTGTTTTCTCTCATTTTACTTTTTATAACCAATGAAAGTACTGTTGAGTATTTTTTTCCCTCAAACCTGTAATACTTCTTACTTATTACACTGTTTGATAACTTCAGGAAACATTGAATTCTATGAATTTAACACTGATATAGCATGGGGATCATTATTTAAAGCAGTAAAAGCATTTTTATTCATGTTCCACCTTTCAGAGGAATTCAAAGCGTTTTTCTGTTGAAGTAAGGCATTTCATAACTACGTCAAGGTGCTCTGAGGGAGAAGTTAACGGATTGAACACCAGCTGACTCTGGAATGTTTGATGCTAATGATCTCAAAAGGGACACATCTAATGTGCATTCCACCTGAGAACATTTTAGCAACTAGTGCCTGTCCTCGCCTCCGCTATGATTAAGTCTAGAGAGCAGTGGAGGCTTACTCTACAAGACACAATTTATACCCAGCCACTGCATATGTATATTCTCATATACCTGTGAAAACAGGCTGATTTTCTCCCTCTCTGGCCTTTGCTTCACCCTTTACACAGAGGGAAACTTAGTTTCCTCTTTCCCTCATTTCAGAAAAAGTAAACAAGGCAACCAACATAATTTCTCTCAAAAGTTGGCACATCTCTGTTATTTCTACCAGGTTTTTTAAAGAGTGTGCGTGGGCAGGTGGGTGTCAGAAGTGGGTGGTGGTGATCGTGTGTCTGACAAGGATCGGATGAAATAAATACTCCTGCATTATTCCCATTTTATTGTTGCAAAACTGAGGTGTGGGCAGATGAACTGATATTGTCTATGCTTAGTGACTCTGTGATTCACTGACTTGTTGGCTCTAATGAAACAAACATAAAATAATAAAATGGACATACCGAATTTCATCTGGGAGCTAATAATAGTATACTATGAGTGACTGTCAGGCATATCTTTCAAACTTTCACAATTTTACTGCTGTGGCTTTAAAGACTGATGCTTATCTATTTCCTAATGAAAATATTAATTGAGCCTCTAAAAGGGTTCTGAAAGTACACACTTTTCAGAAAATTCAGATAGAGCTCATAGCTATTTTTCAGGATGTAATTGGAGGAGGCTCTTTGGTTTTTATAAAATATTAGTTAAGTGGTTTCCAAGTCGTTATTCTTCTCAACTTCATTTCCTCATACCCTGCGGACATAGCCACCCTCTCCAATGTCTGGGCTACAAATAGATGGCCCGTGACCTTTAATAGTATAGGTTAGCCTGGCTGGCATGTCACCGTTAAGGGCAAGTGGGGGAAGGCATTCTTGCAGGTAGCCTAGGAAAGGTGACGGTCCTTCATGCAAGTTCTCTGGGCCCGACAATGGAGAGCAGAATCGGGGTTGAGCACAAGCCACGTGAGCTTCTAGCAGCGAACCCAGTTCCACTGTCCGTCTCACCACAGTGATCCTTCCTTTGCTGCTGCAGACCACTCACCTGGCCGTGACTCCCACAGCTACGGGTTCTCGAGCTGCAACTCTGCTCTTCCTTAGGCCACTCCGTGTGAATGGTGGGTGCCGTGGTGCTACCCATTGCCCTATGTCCTTCTTAGCCACCACCTTATAAACGCTCGACTAGAAAACTATGTCAAAACCTAGAATATACCTGGGTTTTTTCACCCAGGCTCATATAATAAACACACACACACACACACACACATATATATGGTTCAATTAAAAATAAGAGTTTGGTCTAGCTACACAACACACACACGCTGTAGATATATAGGCATTTAGGTCATCGTTCATTTTAAAAGATGAGGTCATTATATACACATTTTCTGTATTTTGCTTCTGTTATTACATAGTATCTCCAGAAATCCCTCCAAATCCAAAGGAATCGTTCTGAATCGTATTCACATTCCATTATGAGCTTTGTTACTTTACATAAACCAACTAACAGTTATTGAGCATCTATAGTGTGTACACTAAAGCCTGAGATTTATTCATCTTTCAGAACTGAAAAGAGAATAAAGAGATGAACACTGAGTGCAGCCCTCCTGCAGAACATACGAGAAGACTAAGGCCCAATAAACGCCATAATTTGTTCAAGGTCATGCAGCCAACCGATGTCATGTCTGACATCAGAACCTAGCTCTCGCAGTCCCCCAGTTCAGCCCTCTTTCAATCTTGTGTTACTGAGCCCCAGATGTTAGTATGAGAGATTGGTCTGTTAGTTACTTACAACTTCCTGTGAGAATATGCTACAACGTGAAAATAAATATTCAGGCCTGAAGGTAGGGCGAGAGCAGGAATGAGTAAGAATTCAGGAAAGTTCCTGATAATGGTTTGTTGGTTGTGTGGCTAGCCCAAACTGTTTTTAATTGAACCAAATTTGTCAGCCAGGGGAGACTTATTAAGACTCCCAGCATTGGAAGGGGCATTGATAAAAGAGAGCGATTTGTACTGGAGAGCTGTGTAAGAGAGCCTACAGAAGCATTTTTCACCCCCCATCTTAACAGAGCTCTTTTCACAGAGAAAATCCAGGGTAGCCCATGCCTGAAGGTCCATGCTGGCCCCTGCAGAACATCTGGAAAGGCTCAGCTTTCAAACCAGAGCTCCCCCCACCGCCCTGGAAAACTTCCCCCTGAGTACTCTAAACTGTTTCCCCGAGATGCTAAAGCCCTGTGGCAAAACATGAGAACCTTCACGTTCATAGAGAAAATAAAACAGGCTATGCATCGCATTTCTTAATGGGACTTCTGTGGATCTAGTTATCATTAACTCCTGCTGAGTTTTGTGCATTTGGTGCCTGGACATTGTCCCCAAAGTACTTTAGTACCAGGCTGTGCATCCACGGCCAAGCAGGACAAATGCCGCTGAATCTCCTGTGTGTTTGTCCCTCCAGGTAATTTGGTGTGGACTCTGTGACCTTCACCGACAAATCTATGAGGGAGGAACAAATGTTCCTCAAGCCAGCTAATCTTTTGTTTATGATGATGCTGGCTGGATCTTTTGTATGCATTCCAAAGACTCGGAAGAAAGTGGGCTGCAGACCCCTGAGACAGCCCACCACAGGAACACCCAGCTCTATTGTATGTGATGGGCTTTCACACGCAGGGCATCTGACCATGGCACACGCACTTGCTTTCCATACCGGGTTTTCCGTGGCAGTTCAGAAACGTGGTATTGGATTCCAGGTCTCTGCTGTGTCTAGTGTCTTCTCCTCTCAGCACTCTGCATTTCTGTGCAAGTGCTTATAACACCAAGGATTTTTTTGGTACCTACTTGGTGTCAGATGCACTGTATTAGGCACTTCACAAGTGCTTTTCTAATACACCTGCCTTGCAAGTCATGTTATTATCCTCATGTCAGAAAGGAGGGTCAGAGAGTCAAGGAAGGTCATACACCATCACAGAGCTGCAAGAGGCAGCACAGGGGTGAAGCCCAGGTGCCCCTGTTTCCACAGCTGGGTTGACAACCTTGACAACCCCTGGCTGCACTATCTGCCACGGATCTTGGGGAGCAGTGTAGAGTTAGGAGGCAGGGACTGAAGTGGGGGCAGGAGCTGAATTCTGATGGAGATTTAAAAGGAGAGCCTACTCTTCTAAAGCTGAATTTTAAATGTTGATAGGATGTACTTGAAGTCAGTGCTAATATGTATTTTCTAACGCTGGGTTTTTTCTGTTGAATGCTGTACCCATGCAAGTATTCTGAGGAACGGTGGGAAGGGAAAGCAAATCAGCTTTTCAGGAAATATGACAGTTAAAAAAAAAAGAAGGAAAGAAGTTAAAGTGTAGTTCCCAGTCCTGGAAGAAAATATCTCTAGGGTAATCTAGGGTAATTATGGCTGATCTTAATATTTGTTTCCCTGAGTAATCAGATAACCCAGGGAGTGTAACTTCTCTGAAACTCTTTAGGTAACTATTTCTCAGTGTAGTTGAAGTGTACAGATAGTTCCCTAAATTGACACACTAGGGGAGAAAAAGTCTGTCATGAGGCCTTATGCTATATGTAGTTATTCACATTTAAATGTAAGCGTTCCCTCTTAAATTTGTCTAATGTTTTGTTTTTTTTTTCAAAGTCTTCTTTGCAGCTGAGTTCTGGGTGATGGGTGTTAGAATGTCAGTGTTATTTATTCACAATAAGAGAACAACCTCAGAGAGACTATGTGACCCTTGAGAGCTTACCTAGTGACTGTACCAGAGCTAGGAATTCAATTGCTGTTACTGTATATAATGCTTCACATATATTCTGAAGTGTTACATCCATACACTCATTGTGAAGATGTCAGCATTAGCTGAGGAGTGAATCCTGATGTCTGCCTCTCTCTGTCTAGTCACAGTTGGCCTTATATCCGAGGGTTCTGCATTGTGGACTCAACCAACCTGGGATGGACAATCTCTTTAAAAAGCCATGTTGCTGCTGATGTGTGAGATGTATTTAGGCTAACAATGGGTACTTCTATACTGAAGTACAGACTTTATTTTTCTTGTCATCATTCCTTAAACAATACATTATAACAGCAATTTACATAGCATTTGCATTGTATTAGGCATTTCAAGTAATCTGGAAATGATTTAAAATACATGGGGGGTGTAGGTTGTATGTAAATACTAGGCCATTTTATGCAAGGGACTTGAACATCCATGGATTTTGGTACCCACAGGGAGGTTGGGGGCAGGTCCTAGAACCAACCCAAGCAAAGATGTGGATAAGGAGGGGTGACCTCCATTTGTTAAAAAAATAAGGAATTTTTTGTTTAGTTGCTTGGTAATGAATTCGATGTTAATGTTAACATTACACAGTTAACATTGGTTAATGCTAACTTGAGAAAGTTAATGCCTGAATAATTCTTGGCCTCTCCACTCCCTATCCTTAACCCACACTTGGTCTCCATCTTTGTGGGCTTTTAAACTAATCTACATTATTTAGATATCTTGATTAGCTGCTTCCGTATAGTAACCATGTACTCTCACAAGAGTCCAGTGACTGAGAGACCACCAAGCACAGGTCACTCAATACTGCTGTCCTCTCTTGACCATATGTGAATAGTATTGGGAGATGAAATTAGGCTCATCTAATGAGCATTGTATAAAGGAAGCTCAAAGTATTAAAGAATTCTCTAGTCCATTCAATAGCAAATCTTTTGTTTTCCAACTTTTACTATAAAGATAAAACAAGTGACTAATCGTTACTCCCAATCAGCTGTTTTCACTTCGTGGGCTTGCTCCGGTCAGTGGTGGGAATATGGCCTGTGTGTGCATGGGTGCATCTGCATGTGTGCACATGTGTGCTTGTGTGTACATGTTACCTATGGTTGTTAATTATCTAAGAAGGCAAATGCTCAAGTGAAGAGAAACAGACAATGGCTCACAGTGACTAGAAAGCTGTGTTTGTACTGCTGCCAACTCTGGGAGAGTTTTGTATCTGTTAGAGAAAAATTACTGCAAAACATCAGTGAAAATCTACAAATAGAATCTTGAAAATGATGAAGGTTTATATCTCTTGGTCATCCAAAATAGAGACAAATATTATTTAAGAAGACTAAATACTTATGTTTCAATGATATATTTATTACTAACAATTATTTCTGTACAGTATTTGTATTAATCCTGACCATGCTAATTCAGAGAGTATGAGCTGTTATCTTTGTCTATTGACTGGTTCTTAGGAAGATGATGAATATAATTTGCTTACTGTCAGTTTAGAAAACCAGCTTTCTTCAAATATTTTAGAAGCATCTATATACAAATGCTAATTCTACGTATAATATTCCTTTTTACTTGAATATAACCATGTTAATTTCAAACCCAACATGTTTATACAGAGATCTTCCATTTCTAGGGTAAACCAGGGTTACCTGCTGACTACACTTATTTTTGTTGTTGTTGTTGTTGATATAACTATTATCTTTATCTTGGAACCTCAGAGTTCTCCTTAATGGCTACAGTAGTAGAGACTACTGTAACGCATATCCTTTCTGTCATAACATCCAGAAATTCTGTCTTCCAATAATGTTTTTTACTATCACAATTTTAGTTTTATTTTTAGCACCTTTATCTCAGCACTTTACTGGTCCATGGGATTTATTTTTCCACTCTGTCTACCATGGGTCTTCTCCCAGTCCATCCTATGCATCAGAGTTGCTGCATCTTTTGGCATCTGTACCCCACTTAATGAATATTCAGGGTATAGACAAATTATAGGTAAAATTTAAAAGTATTTGTCACAATCAAAAAAAAAACTTAAAATGGGAATGATAGCAATTATAATAAAAATAACAATCATATTAGTGGTGGAAAAGAGTATTTTCAACCTTGCCAAGTTATTGAAACTTTGAGAGTTTGAGTGATAGATTAGATTTTATGCAGAGTCTGTTTCTTCATTTATTCTTTGTTTAAAACTTCAAAAATTTGTATTAAATTTATTAGGGTGACATTGGTTTATAAGATTGTATAAGTTTCAAGTGTACATTTCTGTGATACATGATCTCTGTATTGTATTGTGTTTCTATTAAATTCGAAAGACCTAAATTATTAGTTATTGTGAAGAGAGCAGCAAATGTTTGGTGGTCTGTCAACTAGTTCTGGTTTTACTGATCATAAAAGGATTCAGGAATTATGGAGAGAGATTTCACAAATAGATCCAGTGTCCCATCAGGAACTAATTAGTCTGAGGGCATGTCCTTCTCAAAAATGGCTGGAATGTTGACTATATCAACACAGAAGAAAACTGGCAAATGGATTTCTAATGAATTCTTTGTTGGATTTATCTGCATAATTATTTCTTTCTATCCAGTTTTGGCATTCAGATGGATTAAATATGGCCAACAACAGCAATGATTTCTTTCTTCAATAAGTTTGGAATGTCTTTAAATAGTAAGAAAGAAACTCTTTATAACCAATTCACTTATATCAAAAGTCAGCCTTCTTAGAAAGTTTTCTTCCTAAATGTTAAAACTTATAATACATTGTTTATGAAGTAATAGAACCAGGCTCTTCCAGATATTGAATATGCCACTGAGATACACCATTGGAAATTAAAGCTACATTTTTACTAAATTTTTTCACTTATTGTTTCAAAAACTAATTTGAGGACCTCCACTTTTGATAGGCAGAGTTCTTGAGTATGAGAAAACAAAATCTGTTCTCTACCCATTTTCTCACACAGCATTCTGGAAATTCTTGGCTATGATATGATTATATTCTCAATCACTTTCTATTCACTTTTAACTGTACATAAAGCAGTGTTGAATTGCTCTGAGGTTCAATTTCTGTGAACCTCAGAGCATGTGATTCATGTGGTATTATTCATGTGGTAATATCTTAGTTTGCTGAACACACAGGGTGGGGCAAAAGTAGATTTACAGTTGTCTATATGGAAAAGAATACAATAATTAATAAATAATAATATAATAAACTCTCTGTACATACTGACACTGCAAACCTACTTTTGCTCCACTTTGTACTGATGGTACTCAGTCAATATTGATTCCAATATACCTTGTTTTCCTACATGAAGGCTTACAAAATTATTAACAAGAATTTTTCTCCCACTGGCATTAGTTTTCAGTGATGAAAACAAATAATTGTCAAACATTTCTTCTTTATATGCATGATCAGCATTATAATGCAAAAAGCTCTGATTTTGTACAATCCAGAAGAAAAATATCTGCTAATAAACATAGTAACTAATAGTGAATCTTCTTTCACATAGTAACTAATAGTGAAATCTCTTTCACTATTATTTATCTCTAACATTTATGAAATTCTTCATTTCATAAAGAATTTTGCAATTATTTCATTCTGCTGTTATCACAATATTACTAATTGCCATTAAAATTCCTTGCAACCTTGTTTTTTAAACATTTAAAATTTTTAATTGTATTTTTTCCATTACCATTTAGTCCCCCTACCTGGTACTCCGTCAGTCTCTCATCCAAGTACTAACCAGGACTGACCCTGCATAGCTTTTGAGATCAAACAAGATCTGGTGTGTTCAGGATGATGTGACTTTTCTCTGTCTTTGGTGAAAAAGCTCATCAATATCTTACTTAAAAGCTTTTGCTTTTCATTTGTTTTGGAAAATCTTAATAGATATATGTGAATCCTGCCTTGGAAATCATAAGAAAGTGTCAGTGTCTTCATGCCACTGTGTGATGACTTTGTACAATCAGCAGCATACTGAAGACCAGGGATGAAAGACAGCTTGTTCTGAAGGTCCAGTCTTGAGATTTTCATCACTCTGCTTCTGTTTGCAATGTTTTTTGGTGCTACTCACAAAAACGATGCATTAATAGAGGACTTGGCTCTACATGTAGATTCGCTGTGTGTTTTTTGTTTGAAAGCTCCTTTGCTATTGACTTTGACATTTTACCATACCACACTATGCAATTTATAATACTATTTTCATGTTTTACTACTTTTATATGTCCAACAGATGAATTTTAAGTTAATTCATTTTTGTGAATTAGGACTATTAAACACAATCAAGCAGTGTGTGTTTAAATAAGAAAAATACAATGTCATTAAATATAGGCACTAATGAGCACAATGTATGAGAATGAATCAGTTGAAATAAACAGTACCTTGTTTGCCGGATAGTACCAGAAATAGCCAGTTCACATATTCCATGTCTGTGAGATGTTTAAAAATGGAAGAGCTACAAGAATATGATAAATGTTTATGAGTCATAATTAATCTTACAGTTCAACTTTCAAAATACTAGATTGTTGGCAACCTCTAACTTTTAAGTTTTCACATTGGAAAATGGCTTGTCTCTTGGCTTATTTTATTGAGGTACTGTCCTTAAAAAGACAAACAAACCAAAAAACCACAACTTTTAGCCCTCACCTCTGTGGCTCAGTGGATTGAGCACCAGCATGTGAACCAAAAGGTCACTGGTTTGATTCTTAGTCAGGGCACATGCCTGGGTTGCTGACCAGGTCCCCAGTTGGGGACATGTGAGAGGCAACTACACATTGCTGTTTCTCTTCCTCTTTTTTTCCCTCCTTTCCCCTCTCTCGATAACTAAATAAATAAAATCTTTAAAATATATATTTTATTCACTATTTTCAGAGAGAAGGGCAGAGAGGGAGGAAGAAAGGGAGCGAAGCATCAATGTATTTGTTGCCTTTCACCTGCCTCCAGCAACGGACCTGGCTGAGACCTGGCTTGCAACCTGATTATGTGCCCTGTGACCAGTGACCTTTGGGTTCACAGGCAGGCATCAATCCACTGAGCCACACCAGCCAAAGTAAATAAAATCTTAAAAGAAACTTTCAGTGGCTCTGATAACCTGTGTGATAAAGCCAAGTCTCAGCAGTCTGATATCAGTCTTCCCTAAAGGGGCTTCATATGACCTACCTAAACCTTCCTATCCCTTCAGATCCACCTAGGTCTCACATGCAGATGTCTACTCAAAGCTGGTTTACTTTTTATATTTTTATTTTTTATTATTATTACAGTTGTTCAAATTTCTTTTCCTTTTCACCCCCCCTCCACCTAGCCTACCTCTGTCACCCACAGTCCATCTTGTCAATATGTCCATGTCCATGATTTCATACATGTTCTCTGATTAGTACCTTCTTCTTTCTTCCACCATCCTTCCTTTCCTCCTCCCCTCCTACAGCTATCAGTCTGTCTTATGTTTACATGTTTCTTGTTCTATTTTTCTCATTAGTTTATTTGTTCATTAGATTCCAGTTATAAGTGAGGTCATATGGTATTTGTCTTTTTCTAACTGGCTTAATACACTTAGCATAATGGTCCCCATCCATAAAAAAAGTAGTCTTTATTCATGCTGTCGCAAAAGGTAGGATTCTCTTTCTTTTGCTGCATAATATTCCATTGTGTAAATGTACCACAGGTTTTAAAAAATCTACCTAACTACTGATAAGCATTTGGGCTATATCCAACACTTAGCTATTGTAAATATCACTGCTATAACCATAGGGGTGCATAATTCCTTTTGAATTGGTGTTTCAGGATTCTTACGGTATATTGCAGGCAGTGGAATTGCTAGGTCATAAAGTACGTAGTTCCATTTTTAAATTTTTTGAGGAAAACCCAAAAATGTTTCCTTTAAGATAGGAATAAGGCAAGAGTGCTTACTTTCACCACTCTTATTCAACATAGTACTGGGAGTTCTAGCCATAGTAATTAGACATTAAAAAAAAAAGGCTTCCAAATTGGAAAGGAGGGAGTAAAACTCATTATTCTAAGATGACATGATAGTGTACATGTAAAATCCTAGAGTCTCCACCAAAAAAAAAAATAAAATAAAAAAAATAAAAACTCACTTGATCTAATAAGTGAATTTAGCAAAAATAGCAATATACAAAGTCAATATTCAGAAATTGATGGCATTCTTGTACACCAACAATGGTCTATCAGAAAGATAAACTAAGGAAAAAATCTCATTTACTATAGCAACAGGAAAAATAAAGTATCTAGTTTACTTCTTAATAGTTTAAGGCAGTTGTTCAGAATCTCTTCTTTCTTTTCTTTTCCTCCACAGCAGACTTGTTTTCAAAAAAGACGAGGAATCTTGTCTTTGTTGTCTAGGAGTCAGCTCAAGTTCTTGCTTGTGAATGGGAATGGAGGCGCATTTGAACAATATTTTAGAATCAGATCTCCATTATTTATTCTCTGAACCATCCTCTTCCACTAGTTTTTACTTACTGCTTCCCTAAGTATGACCTTCGTGTTTTTGTTTCAACTTGAGTTTACATTGCTCTCCTCATCAGAAATACTTTCTCTGTCTTGTCTGCCTGGTCAAATTCTTAAACTCCTCACTCCTGTCTCACCTCCTATATAAAATCTTTTGGGACCACCTTGGCTGAACTTCTTTCTTCTCTCTATAATTCCTATTGAAATTGCTTTCATTACAATTCTTTAGTCAGTGGATTGCTTTAAGAGCATATATTACATTACCTGGAAATTATACTTAAATTGTTCACGATCCTTCCATTTCAATCATTGTCAGTTGCTCAAGACTAGATTATAAGTGCCTGGAGATCAAATGTTGGCTTACACACCTGTGCATCTGCCCCAGGGCTTTGGCACGCTGAGAGTGATTAGCACATATACTGTTTTTGAGTACAAATGAGTCCCAAGAGTTTCCCACACCCATATAAAGTAGATGCAATGGTTTCAGAACAATAACATGCCTCCTCAATAAAGCGTTCTACTCAGACTTTGCATTCATTCTTTATTGATTTCTCATCATCTGATTGGAATCAGTGGCATTTTAATTAGTCCATGTAGCAAATGCTAATATAATGTACACTATTTGCCAGAGTCTTTTCTGTGCACTTTATAAATGTTATTTCATTTCATTTTCAAGGCAACCCTCTTCAGTAGGTACTGTTATCCATATTTTACATAGGAAGAAACTGGTTTACTGATACATAACTTTACCAAAGTTACAGAGCTAGTCAATAATGAGTATTTAAACCTATATTTTCATGCTGTGTTCTAGGAATTTAGGCAATAGCTTTCCCTTAGAAATAGGATTCTGTCTAGACTACATATTAAGTCACTGAAAGAAAAATAACCATCTGCATTTTAACAAAAAGAAATTATGACATTTTAAGTAGGCATTGCAAGAGTGATTTCTTAGTGCATATGGTAGAGATAGGAATTCAAAGTCTAAAAAGTGGTATACTATGAGTCCTATGAGATTTTCCTTCCTAATAACCCTTTAACCTTGGGTTATTATCCTGATAATATGCTAGAGTGCCTAAATCCTGTATTGAAGTGTAATATCTTTTAAAGCAAGCAACTTAAAGTGAGTATGCATCAGAGACTCTCTAGCAGCCTACTAAAGTTCAAGGTACCTCAGCTGTTGCCTAGCAGGAGCCATTCCTGCTTGGCCATCTTCTTTAGGACAACTCTTCTCTTTGGATGAAATATTCTATTTGTTGCCTTTTAATCTGTGCATAAATGGGACTGAATTTCTCTGAACAAAGAACAAAGCCATTCAGTCTCATTTACCAGTGAGCACTGGAAATTGTTTATAAGTTCTATTGGTTCAGTCACCCCTTATCTCTTATTTAAGACTTTTTTTTTGGACATTCTTTTAGTCTCTGGTGGGAGAAACAACATAAATCATAGCCCTTTGGATTCCAGCTACACTTTGCATCACTTCAAATTTGTTTTCCTATTTCTCCCCTCCCTTTTTAAAAATCTGGGACTTCTTGAATTTTTTTCAACTTAGGATCTTTTTTTCTTTAAAAAAATATCATCCCCTTTATGAATATGGCTCTTAGTTTGTAAGATTTCCTTACAACTAAAGGAAAATCTAATCTGGTCTAGACAATTATTTAGGTATACCCACTGGCTATGTTTACACAACTGAAATGTGGAATTGAATAATATTTGCATTATTAGAATAGTACAAAAATCAGTGTTGTTAATTCTATTATCAATATTGTTTCTAGTGTTCTCCAAAACTATCATAAGGTTTAGGTTTAGATTAGATAATTATTTCCAACCAGTCATCTCTGGAAACAAAACAATGAGGCTCCATGTTTTCTTTACAATGCTTAATAGATATTTTTGGTTTCCTTTCAGTATCATGGCAGCCTCCAGTTTGGTTTTCCTATCTTATATTTCCTACTTCAAATCCATCCTGTGGCTGTACCACCACTTAATGTACTCTATGACAGTCTCCTGATTAACAGTAATATGTTGTTCTTGTCTTCCTATTTACTTAAAAAATATATTTCACCTGGGTTTACTTTAGTCTAGATGAAAGAATAAGGAATTGGTGGGTGGTTATCTACAAAGAGTTAAAGTGTTGAAATTTCCTTGTATTGAAATGTAACAATAGTCTGTGTGAGTGGCACTCTAGGAATGACTGGAAAAGGATTATTAAACATGCACATGTATGAGAAAACATTTTTTCTACCCACTGACTGCTCACCCCCACAAAGCATAATTGCATGAGGCTAGAATAGCAGTTTCAACCATTTGGAGCTGAAGTGCTGACCCAGAAGACATTTATGTTTTTGTCTTGAAATCTGTGAAGTGAATGATATTGTTGCACCTAGTGTGGAGAAGGAAATAAAAAAGAAAAACTAAAATGGCTATCCAGTGGCTTCACATCATAGAGATTTGAAAAAAAAAAATTGTGATTGGTACCTTGATATGCTAATGGTGAAATCTATTCAAATTGCCTAAATCTATATACATAGTTGTGAATTGTGTCCTTCTAAGCAGAAAGTCTCTTAGAGCTGGGTTGTTATACCAGTGTTATTTTCTTTGTTAAGTGACTAATAACAGTAATCTTGATAAGGGTGAAAATCTGTCATTGGATTCTCCATGTCATCCCTTCACTCCAGGCACATTCCGTGTACTCTCAGGTTGATGGCAAAATAATCCCAGGAGTTGAATTTGGTGGCTTTTATTTTCATGTTCAAAGTCTCCAGTAACATTTGAAAGGTGGAAGTGTACTCTCCCTAATTGATTTAAAACTTTGTCTTAACACCCTTGATTTTGGGGACACTATTGTATCTTATTTTTTCTTATTTCTCTGACCTTTATTTTTTTAATGGTTGTTTTTCTTCTGATTCTAAATATGGATGGTTGATCCTTAGTCCTGTGCTTATCTTTCTTTACATCAATAGTTCTTGATTTGGGCATTGGGTAACATGGGGACAGTCTGCAAAAGGGAGTAGAGAGTATCTTGAACATTGTTTTCAGACCAGCACACATGTTCCAACATCTCTTTCCCACACCAATATATTAATGGAGAGGGGACAAGGATCAATATATTTTCAGATTTCCTCACAGATATACCTACTATAATCTAGGGACACTGTGATAAAATTCTTCTTAGAGACTTTATTCATTTTCAATGAAATGTCCTCTTTGTACCAAGCCTTCCAGCTGCATAGTAGAAATTTTCATGTTTATTTCACTTATCTCACAAAACTATCTCCTTGTTCTGTTTTGTCTTTTTTTTCCCCTCTTTGCTACTGAGGCTTATTACCCTTCTCCTGATCACGTGGGTGTGGATTCTGAGTCATCTTTGAGCTCTCTCTTTTGCTGTCTTCTGTGTGCCCTCCTGCACTCTGGCAATTATCAAACCTTGCTGAAATTTCCTCTCCATGTCCACATTGCCCTGCTTTTCTGTGGTTCTCCACACGTCCCTTGTTCAGCACTCTTTTCTTCCTTTTTTAATTACCATGACATTCTCCAGTTTGGTCTTCCTGTGTGATATTTCTTACTTCAGATCCATTCTGCGGTTACCACTGGGTTAGAATTTTGCCCCAGCCCTTTGAAATGTCAAGTAAAAACAGGGTGGTCACTGCTCTCATGGAGCTTACAACCCTGTAAGGGATTCAGATACTAACCATTCATCTCACAATTAAATGTAGTTTTAAATAGGAACTTATAAAAAAAAGAATGTGTTGCTGTTAGAGCCTAGACAAAAGGCTATCACCCAGCTAGAAGGTGTATGTGTACCTGGCAAGGGGTGATACATACATGATGTGTGGGAATCATGTAACTGAAATGGTAGGGATGATGGGTGAATAAAGGTCTTTTATGAAAATAGGAAAGCATGTATAAATATGTCCCATAATGGTCTGGAGCATGAAACTTTTGAGAAAAGAAGACTGTGATCTCAGTTTTAAGAGACAATGAGAAAAAGGGAATTCAGTGAGCTGGTGACATAGGAGATGGTAAGGTCATGTGACTCTGATTAGGAGTCTATATTTTTAGAGCTATGGAAACTCAATGAGAGTCTCAAACAAACTGATACCAGGATCAGATTGAAAAGATAATTCTCATCACAATGTAAGATACAACTTGGAGAAAGGTAAGCAAAGGGGAGACCACCTGAAGGCTACCACAAAGAGAAATCTGAAAATTCAGGTAAGGCACTGGAAATGGAGATCAAAGGGATTGGATGAGGATCCCAAAGTGTAGTATGAACTAGCAAAGCAGAGATGTGGAGAGACTCTCACCCATTCCCACAGAACAAGAAGTGCTGAATGCATGTTTCCATGCATCTAGAGGATTGAGAGTCATTTGAGTTATTTGCCTGGAATGCAAAGTTTGTTGAAAGTAACGGCACTGGAAAGTCAGGTAAGGGCCAAGTTATGAAAGTCCTTTTGTGAGATGCTGAGGGCAAAGAAGAGTGCCTGGAGGACTTTGAGTAGGGCCCACACAAACACATAGGGTCTAGAGAAGTCCTTCTGGTAGCATGGGAGGCTGGCCTTTGTGGGATAAGTCACAACATAATGAAAGATGTGGCAATGTAGATGAGAAAAAATGGAATCACCAGTATTTGTTCACTGATTGCACGTAGGGAGTGAGAAGGGGGTTACCCAGGGTGAATCTGGGTTTCTGACTGAGATAGGCAAGCCGATGACAGTGTCATTCACTTAGGTGAGCGTTACATTGGGAGGAAGTTTGGGAAGAAGGTGCTGAGTTGAGATTTGTTTACACTTCCTTTCCCAATACCTCCTCAACTACCTGGGCATAGATGCCTAGGAAAATTGTTAGCAACCAATCCATGGCAATATGGAAATTTATTCTTGCCAAATAATCAGTGAAGGTTCAACTTGGCAGGGGTGGTTTTCAAAGACTGAAGAAGGGCGTCTTTTGCCTCCATTAGGAGAGGGCTGAGCCTTTCACTTCCTCTTAGAATGACTCACTCAAGGTTGGCACTGTACCTTAATCAGTTTGCATGAATAATATGCAATTTTAAGCCTAAAATGAACATTAGAATTTACCTTAGTTCCTTGGACAAAATTTGCAGAATATTTCTTTCTCAATGATATTGTCACATATATATTACTTCCCTGAAATCTTTTCAAAATATTGAGTCATTAATTGAAAAATACCACTAGAGATCTGCAATCATATTTTTGCCATGTGTTTATTATTTAGTCATTTGTGGAAAAAAAATTTTAAGTGTTTTACGCAGACTGATGCTGTACTTAACTACTAGCGTGATAAAAGCATAGTTCATTGTGTTAAATTCGTTGTTTGGACCCCAGTTCTATTAAGGTTTAAAATTTGTATTATAGACCAGTCACCTTAACCACATGGAGTTTTATTTTCCTCATTTATGTTAAGCTCTATTGGTATTGAATTAAATATTAAAACTCAAGATAAATTCTATCATCATGAATCATTTAGTTTATACAACAAACAGTTATGGATCACCTCCGATATGCTAGATTCTGGACTAGGCTGATAAAGGTGAGAATACAAAATTTTTCTCCAAAGAGAGCTCTTGAACTGATGAGGGAAATAGATGAGAGAGCAGACTGTAATGTAGCAGTTGGAGACATGCTAGCTCCAAGATCCATACGAGGATCTGAGGAAGCCCACAGGAGAAGATCCTAACCCAACCAGGAACAGTCAGAGCAGAATACAGAGGCAAGTGGCCCCCAAGTTGAGTCCTTAGTATTTAAATGAAATCATCCATGAAAAAGAAAGAAGAGTGGCTGTAGAAGACCAAAGGAGGAAGAGAGAAGCAAGGTACGGCAACTGTCAATTTGTTGACCTAGTTGCTGAGTAAAGGAAAAGGCTGCAGAGTAGTGAGCAGAAGCCATATTGGGAAGGATCTTAAATTCCAAATTTAGGAGTCTCTGTTTGACAGCTTTAAATCCTTATGCCTAAATTCTGAAAAATATAAAAAGCACAGAGGCATGGGGTATCTCTCCTCAACTCAAGATGATAAGCTTTTTATTCCTGAGGGGCAAAACTTTTACTTGGAATAAATACAGTAAAATGTAAAATAGAATTATTTAGAATATACTTCTATATTCTAAAATACAGGATATAGACGTAAAGTTTTTCTTGAATTGTAAGAACTGTAAAATTCATAAAATTATTGCCATGATAAAACCTTTTAAGAAGAGAGGACCTTTGATTGTTTTTTCTTTGAACTCAGCACCTTAGAAAACAGGTCTAGCTACCTGATTCTCCATCCTAGTGATTATAGTTTCTTTTCTCAAGACCTACATGATAAATCCTTGTTGGTACCATGAAATGATGGTACTTCTCCTGTATAGCTAGATAGATGGTGACCATCAGACACTTAGAACTCATCCTGAAGGCTGAGATAGTAGAGAAGGTATATTGAGTTACACACAGCTTTGGTCCCTGTGTGGGGATACCCAAGTAGATGTTGGTGTTAGACGTCCTAAGTTGGATGGGAGCTGTGCGCTATCTGTGCCCTGCAATGCTAGCACTGCTTTGAACTCCGGCCTTCATTTCTCCAACTCTCCCAGCCACATACATAAGAAGAAAAGCTAAACTACAATGCATAAGTTGTTCTTAGCAGCTCCACTCACTGGTCTTGTGGCATTAGGCACATTGCCTTTGTGTACCTTTGGTCAAAAAGCATGAAGGGGATCTTTGGCATCTTGCATAATATATTTATTTGAAGAATTTTGAATTTTTTGCAGCTCATATCTACTGCTCAGCAGTGAAATTAATAGTTAAAAATCATTTATACTGGTGGTCATTTTTGGAAAGAAAATAGTAATATTTTTTACCTTGTTCTCTAAGAGCACATTCCTTGGAGGTTTGCCCATCCCACATTCAGCAATGAGATGAAATAACAGTTTTTTTGCTAAGAAATGATCTCAAGTGCTATAGAGAGAAGTGCTGAACAATTATTAATAGTCAAGTTTCAGAGATTGTTTATAAGGGGAATTGTGAGGTTTGTGCTCCTCCTTAAGGCAAGAAAAAATGCAATTGTTACTTGAAGGAATGGTTGTAAGAAAAGGAAAAGAGAGAAAGAGAAGAAGTTAACCAGTGGGAAGGTTGATTGTAGGCCAGGCACTCAGGAATCTCAGTTCTATTTTTGGTGTTCTCGTACTATACATCTTGCACTTTGACCTAAAGTATAGGAGTTATGAAACCTTAGGCTAGCTTTTCTATCCATAATAAGCATTTGGAGAAAGAGGCTGATAATTCTCTCAGTTGAATATGCCTGGCACATCTAAAGCTCAATGCAAAACTCTAGGGAAGCTATCATGATCACTAAAGGAAAGGTATGATTAAATATAACTTGTTCTTGTTTGTTACTGACAGCAGAAATAGAGAAAGGCAAATTCCTTTTTCCACATCTTCTTTCAGGCTCAAATATCCTTTTTTCCCCTTTAGATACTCAGCATAGAACTTACAAAGATATTTGGGTGTATTCCTACCTAAAGGGAAACAAATATAATGATATTTAAGCTACAAATAATTTATGAGATCTAGTTGGTTCTGTGTGCACTTATGCTCCCTGAAAAAATTCAATTCATTGGTTGTCTTAAAAGGCTTTTGTTTGCTGCAGAGATTGGATTTCCAAATATATTTTAATGATCACAGTATTCATATTGTCTGTTGTTGGGGCTGAACTTACATTGCACTTCTGTGCAGAGTTGATGATGTATTCTTGTTCTGCAGCATGGCACTTGGCAAAGCGTTGCTTCCTAATTGGAAATCTTTGTAACCTTCAGGGAAAATGGCTCCATGATCCCATTGCATCAACTGTTTTGGTAAATTATATTATTAGATATCCATTTATAACTTAGAGGACAACCTGGGGGCATGATAAGGGAGCCTGTGTACTTGAGTTATGACTAAGTGCTTTCAGTCAGACCATTTGATGTCTCGGTTTTACTTCTATGGAATTTTCTGTAGCGATCACTTCCATTGCTCACTTCATAGGACTACGGTGCTTTTCAGTTGGATGGTTTCTGTGAAGTTCACTTCACTCCTCGTGAGTGGATTTACTGTAGTAATTGGAAGCACCTTTCTTTTAATAGGTTACTCAGATAAAGGCAGGGAGTTGTGACTGCTTAAAGTACATCAGTGCGTGATCATTGGTTGGGAGGAATGGAAAAGGTGGGCAGACAAAGAAGAGAGGAACCCTGAGTAGCTCCTCTGCATACTGAGTACCAACTCATACCACACATCGCCTCCTATAACAATTAAAATGACTTTGAAATCTGTCTTGGAGGCCAATGATTTCAGGAAACTTACCTGAGATACTTCATGCAATTGGTAAGTGATGAAGCTGGCATTTGATATAAGTCTAACGGGCTCCTAAACTTGACACTCTTTCCTCAGAGTGATGGGTAACAATGGAACTTGGGATATTTCTTAGTTACACAGATAGATGTATCCACTGCACTCAGTTTTCCTATCCAATAGGATCAGGTCTAAAACACAGCAAGGGAGATGGGTATGTGATGTTGGTACAAACTGTCTGGCTATTGTTACCACATTCCATGTGTAACAGAGGCAGAGTGCAGAAGTGAGGCACACACAGGTTAAACTCTGACGGGCATCTTGCTGTTGGATGCAAATGCAGCTTCTGCTTCCTGTGCGCCTTGGTTATTTTGAGTCTTAAGTCTGAGGTCACCAGAATATTCATTTGTGAGTATTGGAATCATTTCACTCATTATTTCAGTTTTTGTGTTATTTTAAATCTGAGTTAACCATATCAAATATCAAGTTGAGATACTTAAAAAAATTAGGCCAACTGTAAGTTGATTTTCTTTTAAATTCAAAGGCAGAGGTTATAAATGGAACAATTCTAATAGAGTGTTATAATCTGGCTCTTTACCATAATATTGAAATAGACTGTGAACTAAGATAAAATGTACATATAGTGTAAAATTATAATTATGATATGATAATGTACCTGTAGGGTAGGTGTTAAATTATTCCCTAACATCATCATTTTAAAGAATTATTTTTGTTTTATATCTTAGTTGGATAACTAATAGTAATATAAAGAAAGCTTTAAAAGGTAGAACTGCATGCCTAGGCCTTCATACTTGTTTTAATAATTAGAAACTGAGGTTTCAAGAGGTAAAGAAACTTCTTTAAGGTTACTCTGCAATTTATAGCAAAAACACTTATATTCAGTACTTGTTCCCATACCACACTGCCTCACAGTACACCCACTACATATAATAATACCTATACTACTGTTTCAGAACCATATTCTTCCGTTCAGGTGTTTCTGTCTTAGCTTTTCTTATTAATAGTAGAAATATAAAAAATTCACTTTAATCTTTTTGAATGAATGATATTAACTGTTCCATTCAAGCTTTGTACAGAGAGGGTGACCCACAGGCAATTGAGTGAGTGATTGCAATTGAAAATTGGTGATACTTTTTACTTTGCAGCATTGACTATAACTGAAGAGAGGTGAGTCCCTTGCGGGCTGATGTGCTTGGATGGGTCATAGGGCCTGCCTTCCTCTCCCCATCCTCTTCTAATGGAAAGGGTTTGCTTTACAATTTCCTCTGCAGGTCCTGCTAATGTGGGGCCTCCCTGGTAGCGAACTAATTGCAGCCAATGTGTAGATTGACCAAAACTCTTAACAGTAGCTTACCATGAGAATTTCTATCTAAAAAGGAATGATGGACAAATTAGCTAGGCCAATCAAATTCTCTCTTGCACTGGTGCTATAAAGACATAAAAAGAAAGCAAGAAATCTGAGACCATGAGAACAGGGGCCATAACAACTCACACAGAGAGTGATGAGGAAGCAGAAGATAGGGAGTAGGGAAGATACACATACAGAGTTAAAGGGAGTAATATTGATTAGAAACAGTAGCAGTGGTGATTCTAGAAACCTATTGAAAATACTACATATTGCAAAAGTGGAAACTAATAAATTTATGATTCTGTGGGTATGATAAGATAGCCTATGTACTTCAGTGTCTTATGTCCTGTGTTCATTCAGCTTCACTTCATAAAATGCCTGGAGCTATGCAATTTATCCTTCCTGCGAAGTTCCTGAGTTTCAGTGTGATTCCTGATTTTTACTGTCACATGATCTTGAATCTTTAAAGAAATCTGTCCCCCTCCCTTTCTTTTTTTGAAGATGCTTATATAAGTTTCTGTTATTTATGGGACAAAACCTAGGGAACTTCTCAACAGGGTTGCAACTGTCTGAATGCCAGCCGTTTTCAGAGTGTCAGTCATGTTTGCCATGATCCTGATGGGCTGACCCTTCGCTCAGGCCCCATCCGGTTTACAGCGCCTTTTGTACAGCACCAGGCAGCAATGCCAGACTCAAGAATAATCTCTGAGTACCTTTCCAAAGCTGTTATGCCCCAAGCACTTCCTTTAACTTTAAAGTTTATGGTCCTCTTGGGCCACTCTCGGCAAAATATTTGGAAGGAGATCTGGAACTTGGTTATTTCTAAATGAAAAAAAAAAGAAGAATTTGCTTGACACTGGGAAGAAATGGTAACATAAGTATGTCACTGAAAACCCTTTTCTTCAGACTCCTTTGTGACCCCGTTCTCTTTGACATATTACCTCTGGCAATCCTGGTGTTTCAGAATATGCCAACAAAACCAGCTGAGTCTGAACCATTTTGGAAGATTGATTTGCGGCTGGGACTCCTCTTGCCTGTTGGTACATGAACTGGCCATTCTGGGATCTATGCTTCCGGGAATTCTCTGCATCTCAAAGGTTTTATGTCTAGTAAATAACTTCTCATAATTTTTATCTGTAGGGTTAGGACTATATTACAAACATAGTAAGATTAGTTCTGTTTCAGGCTTTGATTTTTATCCATTCTAATGTTGCCTAGTAACAAGGGAATGTCTCAATTTGTAACTCCAAGGAGTTTATGGTATCAAATACACATC
Organism: Noctilio leporinus; assembly: GCA_004026585.1. NCBI lineage: Eukaryota > Metazoa > Chordata > Mammalia > Chiroptera > Noctilionidae > Noctilio > Noctilio leporinus. The sequence goes on along the minus strand of PVIW01002893.1, from coordinate 162,594 downwards.
TCATTAATTTTCACTGAGCCCTATGTGGCTTTCTGATGTCAAACTTTAGAGATATAAAAATATTGTTTCACAGATAGGAAAATGGGGAGCTGGTAACTGGTTTTTACTAATAAAAATGTGATTGGTAGATATCTTAGGAAAAATTATATATCCATTTTCCTAAGCTAGACTATGTTATTTCAACAAACTGTATTGCATATAACTTTATTTTAAATATACATGGAATACCCATTTTCATTTAGCAAATCATTATTATGTACTGAATTATAGGTTATACATTTCAAAATTTAAATTATGATATGGAAGATAGACACTTATAGGTGAGAAATGTCTAGACAAAACATCCCTGAAAGAAATTAATTCACAGTTGACTTATTTTGATAAATACAAATTGGATTATTATACCCAGAACGTTTGTTGATACAAGCAGGATAGCTATTATTATTTGCATTATAGTCATGCTATACGTGGTAGAGGATAATTAGACAAGAAAAATATGTAGGCCAAGAATAAGAACATTTCCATTATTTTGTTATACTTAACATAAGGCAAAACTACATCTTCCAAAAGAATATTTTCGTGAACACTGGCCCTCTATTAAGCCATGTGACATCTATTTTCTTCCTTTGGTAGCCATTCTAATCCTGATCCTAGATTGGACAGGGCTGAAGTGTCAGCATGAAGTACAGTGACTTCTTGTTCAAACCTCCTCAGGACTGGCATGTTTTTAGTCCTTGTAGATGAGTATCATGCATGGTTGTCCAGTCACTGAAGAGACCATGTTAGTATGGTGACCTCAGGCACAGATGGAACTGCAGGATAAAATTCTTCCTTATTCTGTTCATATGGGTAGGATAAGTTCTAATTTACCAAGGAAGAATTGGTGCTCTTAAGCTGTCACTTTTTGAAATTTTCCTGATTCATGAGTTTTCAAGTCAATTAGAAATGTAAATGTCCCCTTCATCACCTTCACTGTCAGCTGCTGCTCTGGAAAGAAAATACATATTGCAGTAGTTTTAATAGTAAGAATAGAAAATTTTAAAAAGTAGCTGGTGCCTTTTAATTTCACCTTGATTATAGACTTTGCCATCAAATAATCATAGATAGTATTTTCTCTTCTAACTGTGGGTCCTCTATATCATAAATTGAGAGGAACTCCTGTGTAAGATGAGATCCTGGAGCATTTATCCTTTCTGTCCTAAGGGATTATTTTATATACTAGAGAACACATTTTTTAACTATTGAGTAAGTAAACTTCTTCCTTCACCTTCACAGCTGTTGTTTATCAGGAATGAATTTGCTTCATTCTGACATCATCAATGTCATCATCATCATAATCATTTTAGTGACAAGTCAGTGAGTGCATTCTATGTTCATACATTGCTGTGGGCTATTTCCAAATATTACCCTCCCCTTCACACCTTTCTTTAACACAAGTGCAAAAATACAGTGTGTAGAGATGAGGGAAGCTAGTGAGGTTCAAGGTCATAATCTGGCAGAAATTGGATTTGACACCAGAGATACCTGATTTGGAAGCCTGTCCTCTACCATATCTTATGAATGTATATCAAATCATCCCTTGCCCATGGGTAGAAAGCTATCTATTTCTCAAATTAAACTTTTAAATTTAAGATGTTGTTTTATCTCTCTTCCAATACTGAAATGTTTCTGTGTTTCTGCCCTGGGCTAACATACCTTTTATCAAAGGAAAAAAACAATATTTACTGAATGTTCTCTTCCCCTTGAGAGCCTAGTTGGGAAAGGAGAAAGCATAAAACCCCAAGTTCTTGACACATTGCAATTTACCAAAAGCCTCTAATGTTCAAAGAGAGTCCAGGGGGATGATTTGAATTGAAAGGGAAATGGGAGGATTTCCATTTTTATTGGATTGAACTGGATTTCTGAAAAGGGTCCTCCAAAATGGAGTGTTGAACTACCTAAATGGCATTTAAGAACAAGAGTGTCTGGTGTTCATTTAAAGATTCTGTACCACTGTGATGCCACCTCTGCTTGCACGATATGGAACTAACCACATATATCCTCCCCTAGATGTGATAGAGAATGAAAGGGAACTGACAAGAGCAGCTTCAATCATGAAACCAGGAGCCAAATGCAGGCAAGGCAGACTGTGGGGAGAGAAGACCTGGATGTGAAAGGATAGAATTTTTCATAAGGAGTACAACGATTTTTGGTACCTGACTCCTACTTACGTGAATTAGACTCAACTGAGTCATCTTTTCTGAGAAACATGCTAATTATAAATGAGGTCTGTTCCAAAAGTATTGAGCCAATGTCAATGTAATTAAAGGAGTTTACACGGCAGATACTCTTGGGACAGACCTTGTATCACTCATTTTAGTTCTACATTTGAAAGCAAGGTTGCCACAAAATTTCCTGTACTTTTAATGAACAAAAGGCATTTCATAAAATAGTACATTTCATTTATTTATTTAAAAAAGATTTTATTTATTCTTAGAGAGAGGGGTAGGGAGAGAGACATCAATGTACGGTTGCCTCCCACCTGCCCCCAGCCATGGACCCAGCTGGAGATCTGACCTGCAACCTGGCCATGTGCCCTGACTGGGGAATCGAACCAGTGACCCCTGGGTTTGCAGGCTGGTGCCCTATCCACTGTGCCACCAGCCAGGGCTAAAATAGTACATTTTTACACAGTTATTGGCAGGTATAATTATTAACTTCATTATGAAATAGGATTACAACTAAATGTACAGTGTTGACAAGTGTACAATAGTTTTTCCAAGAATAAAAGAGTATTGAATTTTAAAGTCTTCAGAACCTCTGAGAGGTATAAGAGGGATCTCTCCCAAAATAATAGTAATAAGTTATCATGACATTACTCTGGAATATGTTCCATGAATCAAACACTGGTCAGCCCATAAACATGTCATGAGGTTCCCTCTTGTAGCTGTGCTGTGGGATAAAGACTGTAAGAATTCTTATCATCTCTAATGCAGCTTATGTTCTAGAATGAGGGAGAAAAGCAACGAGTGGAAACCAAGGCCGAACATGAATTACCAAAGTATATAGTATTGATTCAGGAAGAGCTGCATGGGGGAAGCTGACTCTTGAATATAATCATAAAGGGCTTGGGCAGGTAGTAAAGGGAACCTCTCAATTTACACCATGTAAAGAAAGCACATTAGTGGTATTAAATATAGTGTGCTTGATGCACAGGGAAGAACAAGGTTGACAATCAGGAAAATTTATATGAAAGAGTGCAGAGCAAAATAAGAAGCTTAGCAGGAAGCTGGATCATAGAGGGAATTGAAACCTAAGTTTAGATGATTTATGAGTCCAACAAAACTGGCATGATGCTTTAGGGTAAAGAGAAAGTTTTAGGAAATTAGGATGAGCAAGATTCTATTGATGCAAGGCTAGCCAGAGACTGTAAATCTGGGAGGCCAGAATGACAGAAGAAGCATTTACAGCCTGTTAAAGAACACTTCTGATGCAAGCTTGGACCCCAGGGGGCTTCATTTGTGATCCTGGGTCCTGCTTGTTTCAGTCTTGGACTCTGCTTTTGACTTGTGGGCTAAAGACTTTGCTGTAAGATCACCTATACTTTTAATGGTTTAGCAATGAATGAGATACCAGGTCTCTTTCTTTTCTTAATGGTGGTAAACTATGCAGTTGCTTCTGATAGTGCTTCTTATAGCCCAGCCTGTTGGCATGGAGACCTAATCACCCAAAGCCAACCCTACAGACTACTTGGCTCCATTAAAACAAGAAGTGATCGTGCCATAACCCAGATAGGGTTACGCTTCAAGTCCAACTTGAGAAAATAGGCAGAGATGGGGAATGGAGTTTCTGATGTAATAGATTTTAAAAAGCTCAGTCTTTGCAACATTTAAAGTAGTGGTCTATGGAGAAGCCAAAGAACTTAATATGCATGACACATGGACATGATCTAAGGGGGGCATTGCCAGAAAAAATGGGGTACTGGGTGGAGGGCGAAAGGGAGGTAAATTGGGACAACTATAATAGCAAAATAAATAAAATATATATTTTTAAAAAGTAGTGGTATAATGGATCGATTTTAGCAGTTGGCCAGCTTGCCTTACAGCAAGATAGATGGAGCTATTTAGAGTATTTTGTAGAGACACATGAGAGTAGGTTTGAGGATAATTTCAATGGCTCTTACAACAAGATGTTGAATAATAGGAATTTATTATATATGCGTGGGTCTGCAGAGTGTTCTTGCGTCTTCAGAAGAGTGTTTCAGATTAGGAGAGGGAGTAATCCATTAAGAATGGACCAATAGAAAGTCACTGGTACATGAATGTCAAGGGCAAAAAATTAAGCATAAGTTTAAATTAGATGTTAACATAAGTAAGTGTAGTTTGGAGTTGTAGGATAGATTAGAAGCCTCCAAATGGTTCACCTGTGAGAAGGCTGGTTGATAATACATCATATTTTCCTTCTGTGCTTTCATACAGAACCATAGCTCTGTAGTTGGGGACTTGGGTAGTCCCAACATTCTTTGGAGTGAAAAAATGTGAACCACTCTGACTCAACTTCGTGTAGAGGTGGGAAGGCCTCTCTCTGAGTGGTCATATAAATTAAAATACTTGGTTTTAGGTTAAAACATTAAATTATCACTTACAAGTAATATAATTAAGGGTCTTTCTTCCACTAACAGTGCAGAGATGCAGTGCTTTTAATATTGAATTTATGAAGCTAAGCAATATCTGAGCATCTAAGTGATGTTATCTAATAACACCTTTTGTTTTTCTAAATTTTATTTCTCAGTTATATTACCAGAGCGCAATGTACTGAGACTATTTTGCTTTATCTACTCCTAGAAGTTCCTTCCCAGAGTTACAATTTAATGGTCTGTCCTCAGATTTTTAAAAAAATATAGGTTGATATAAGCAATAGCACAGGAAGAGCCTGTATTTTCTACAAAGCTCCAGTTGAAGACTTTCTTTCTTTTGTGTGATGTAATCTCCCTTATGTAAGGCTTTGCATGATGACATTCTGCAGGACTTACTGAACAGAATGACATATTCCTTCCAATGATCTTGCAAACTGTAAACAGTTCATGACAATTTCCATTTTTCCTTGGCTATCAGGGAGCTCACAGCTAAATTTAATTCACAGTTAAAGTACCAATGAGAATAACTACTCATTTGTTCTGGTATAATTAAATACTTTTCATTCAAAACTAGTCTTTATTACTGTATTTTCTTAATTATATTATTATACATATTTTTAACATAGTAGGCTGCTTCACACCCTCACTGGAAGGCTATTTATTGGGTGTCTTTATATTTATAACTACCCATTTATGCTGCTTAATTCCTTCATCTTTTTCACTTGGCTCCCCAACCCCATACCATCTAGCAACTCTCACTCAGTTCGTTCTCTGCGTCTATGAGTTTTTTCTGTTTCACACAAGCACCATTAAATAACAGATTTAAAATAAATGTTTTTGAGGGCATAGGAAAAATACAGAGGGATATAGTAGTGATATGACATTTGTAGCTTTAGCATTTAGTCTTAAGTGTAACTCAAATAAAGGCCAATGTTATGTAATAATTGACAATTTGATGAGGCACAATTCTTCATTGGTACACCTGCAGTTCAATGCACGGGTTTTAAGTGTGTAGTTGGAAGTTATATAATCCTTACCCCAATCAGCACAGAACATTTCTTCAGCCTAGAATATTCCCTTATGAATAACTCCTGAGGCTAATGTACTTGAATAAGACAAGTAACTAGTAAGAGAACTGAATCAGCTTGATTTTTTTATTTCTCAATTCCTTTTCTCACACAGGTTATATAGAAATTATTTTAAGAGTAGACTCTGTATTATAGTAACCTATACATATAGAAAAGTGTCTTTCTCAAACCCTCTCCTGGAACCAGCCTGCCACTTTCCTCTTCTTTCTTATAAACCACAAGGTTTAAAAGGATCCATTGCCATATATCCAGTTTGCATAATTATAATTTACATATTTTCTCATTACATGAGGTTTCCCATAACTTCCTGGCGTCATGTTTACATACCCACTTATCTGTTATCAGCCTCTAGGAGCTGCCCCAGTGGCACAGCCAAGTAACATTTGAATTCTTAGGCCCTGGGCCTACAGCTCAGTTGTCCGCGCATTATGCACTCAGTGTTTCTTTGTTCATAAGAAATCATTTTGATCTGAATTCTGAAGGCAGTTGTGGGACCTTAGGGGTGGCTCAGTTTTTGGCCGTGTTCCTACTGCCTGTGCTTAGGGAAATCAAATGGAAGCACTGAGTTTTGAAAGCAGGCAAAACACCTGGATCTTTCTTCATTTAGCAGTTCCTCTGGAGGTGGTGTGGATATCTCTGCACCTGCCAAAAATCTTGCTAAAACTTCAAGGCTCAACTTCTTGTAGTATCCTTTATGAAGCTTCTTCTCTAAACTTTTTATCCCCTGCCTTTTCCTCCAAGTTGAATGAATCCCTTAGTCTTCGGTGTATATGTTTTGATTGAAATGTACTGCCATTACAGCACTTAGAAAATAATTTTGTAATGAAGTATTTTTCTGTCTTGGGTAAATCTTCCTCACAGCCTTTCCGAAGTCTATAATCATTTAGACTGTTTCACTGATGAATTTAGGCATTGTTTGCCTCTACAATAGAGATCACATTGGAAATTATATAATATCAGCCATCTACCTTGTTGCTGGCTAGGGAACCCAGAGCTCTCTGCACTGTGCCTGGTCATTACTTATTTTAGAGTTCAATGCTCTCCTTTTAGAAGCTGACTTGGAAAGCAGGGCCTCTAAGATATGTCTAAATGTTAGGAGTTTTAAAGCCCGAAGTTTTGAACCTGCATTTGCCTTAGTTTTCTGTGTTTTCAGATAATTTATGACTCTTATTTTCTGAATATAGAAGATTTTTTTTTCTCAGCAGTGGGCGTAGAGAGAAAATAAACTTAGAATACCGTCATTGTCGCAATTATATAGTATTATATATACCTGTCTATTCAGTTTACCATTTTCTTATCCACATCCATTTTTTTCTCCTGGTCAGCTAACCTACAAAATGATCTTTTGTAGTTCCATACTCCCAGTTCCCCTATATGCTTCTTTTAAAACTCCTTGAATTATCATAAGGAAAAGTGATTTTCCTTTTGTAGTGCCATGAACATGTTCGTAATTTATTCTTTCATTGTGCTCATTTCCCCTACTTCATCTTTCATCAAGGGTCCATGTGCTTTCTTTCATTGGCATGGCTTTTATACCCACTTGTATCTTTGCTTATTCTTCCACAATTTTCTTTCCCTCTTTTCCCTCAGCAGGCTTCATCTTTTGTTTCTTAGAAATCCATTAATAAAATTAATTAACTTATTTTTAAAGATTTTATTATTTTTAGAGAGAGGCAGTGAAGGAGAGAGGCATCAATGTATGGTTGCCTTTCACCTGCCCCCAGCTACGGACCTGGTTGGACACCTGGCTTGCAACCTGGTTATGTGCCCTGGCTGGGAATCGAACCAGCACCCTTTGGGTTCGCAGGTGAGTGCCTTATCCACTATGCCACCAACCAGGGCAAAAATTTATTTTTAATTAAGGTCTTTGTATTCCTAAGTACAGGTACATCAAAAGCTGAAGCCATGTCTTTTTCATGTTCTTTGTATTTTTACTCCAAATAAATACAAAAGTACATATTCAGAAGAAGGTAGGATAAGGATTTCCCAAATAAGTAAATTACCACTGAATGCAATTTCATATTTCATCCACCTTGGGAAAGGCTTCAGCAGGTTAGAACACAGCACAGTAGAAGGGAACACTGATCTGGAAAAGGCCCTGGAGTGAAAGAAAAAATGCATTTAAGTCCTGGCTCTAACTCTTAACTTTGTGAAAACTGTGGTTCCACTTGGTTAAGATTGAGGAAGATGTAGTCCAATGTTAGGAAGCAGTCTCAAAGCACAAAGACCCTACACCAGGTAAGTCCTGAGCAAAACCACACTAAGCATGAATGACCCAGGCGACATTGTGTTATCGGTGGAAGAGGCACGTAGGAAAGAAAGCAAAATGACACATAAAGAGGAAGCAAGGGATTTCTGATCTGTTTAAAAACCCATGTACTTAGCTAAAATGGCTAAAAGTCTAATTGCAGAATATAAATCTTTCAGTTTAAGGCACTGGATTGATTCAGTGAGTCAAGTATCACTTGCCCACATTTTATTCTCGGGACAATTATATAAAAGACCCAAGAAAGCCAGATATTGATGAGGCCAGGCTCCTTCACCCATGTCCCATATCCACAAAGTGGGCTTAAGTGTCAAAGTAGTCTGTCTCTTGCAGGTTAGATACAATAGATAAATGATCTTTTGTCAAGACACACTCTCATTTCTAGACTAGTTTATCATTAAATAAAACTTAAAGCTTACAGAGTTTTTTTCCCATGTTGCTAAAAATCAGTTTCTTTAACTTTTGTAAAGGCTTTGAAAGGAAATAAAAAACATAGGCATCTTTTCTCATCACTTGCTGGAAATATGTTTAGAAAATACTATACTTTATGTGGTACCTGCCCTTTTACTACAAAGACATTAATTTCATTTTATTTTTAGTGCTTGCTCACAGTTCACTTTCAAGAGTGTCCTTTCGGCCTGTTAGGTTCAAAAGAGAGAATGTGTTCCAGTTTGATTTAAAATGTTGGTGCTATCATAAGATATTAATAGAACTAATAACAGGATAGCCTGGCCCACACTTTTAAGGCCCTCCCAGCTAAACAATAAAGTGCAAATGTTCCTTACTGTGCTCTTGATGGCAGAATAGAAATAACATTTCATGTTTTATGCCACATTATATTTCACAAAGCTCTTTCACATTCATTACCTCATTTATTCCTCACAAACGATGCTAGGAACTCGATAGTATTGTCCAAATTTAAGTGCAAGGATATTTATGCTTAGAGAAGCAATGATTTGATTGCAGGCACAAAGCTAAGAGTTAGAGCCAGGAGTTAAATTCGTGTTTTCTGACTTTGACTCCATGGCCTTTATCAGATCGTTACCCCCTTATCAGTGCCCCCTTCTACTGTTCTGTGTTCAAACTTCCCAAACTAAATAATTAGTGCATCAATAATAGCTATCACTCAGAGCCTGCTCTGTGTAGGGCACTATTCTGAGGATTTACAATGATTACAGAGTTCAGTCCTTGCACATTTGTAAGGCAGGTGGTATTACTGTCTCCACTTTACAAACAAGTAAACATAGAACTTCAGTGACTTAACCAAGATCACATAGACAATAAGTGGAGTAAGTAGATCATAAATCTGGGCAGTCTGCTTTCAGGGACTAAATGATCTACCACCTTCCTCTGTTCCCTCTCAAATTACAAACTCCCTAAAGATTTTATAGATGACTTTGCTCATGGTTTGAGATGAATTTCTAGATATCACTTATGCCAATGAGAATTTCAACAATTATTACAGTGGTTCACTTTCCAAAAAGGATGATTTTCAAACCTAATTAAAATGCATATTCTATTTGAAATGAGTGATTTAGATCTAGGGAGGTATCAAGAATACAATAGTGCTATTGTCAGAAGGATACCAGCTTTGAGACAAAAATGAGAGTATTTGAGTTACTCAGTTAACTGTACAATTAGTTGCTGACAGTGGTGCTAAAAGGCCATGGTTATGTAATGCCCCCATGAAGCTCATAATCTAATTAAAAACACAAAATTGATTGTAGATGACTAAAAGATCCAAAGCATTTTTGAAACTTTGGATCATGTAATTCCTTTAATATGGAGAAGGCAAGGGAGGCTTGATGGAAATAGTAGCTTTAGAGCTCGTGTTTGGTTGGAAAGCAGGAAAGGGGAAGCTAGAGTACAAGGTATATCTGGATATGGGTTCTTTGGGGATACTACATCAACTACAAAATCTTTAGTACTTGCTCCATGAGTCAGCAGAGACTTTATGCAATTGTGAAAATAAAGGGCATCTGTTTTAAACTGCAATGCCCAAAGCATGAGGCAAAACACACACACTGACATTTGTTGAAGAGAGGTTCTCCTGGGTGTTAAATTGGGCGTATTAGGAAGGAAGGTCAAGTTTTCCTATCTCAGAGACTCAACCTTTGTAGTTATTTATAGCCACTCTCATGTACACGCTATTCATTTTGATTACTGTTAAATCAATATAACTTCTGAATGAATTTCTCTGACTTTCACTTTGCTTCTTAGACTGGAAATTCAAGGGCAATGCAGATAAGGACTTTAGATCATTTCTTTGAGGGAGTTTTTGGTCAGTGGCTCTTTTGGAGCTTATGTGGTTAAGTGGTTCTTCCTTTTGGTGATATTACCAGTGAGGGTTTCTTTGCCAGAATAAATTCCTGGTCTGCAAAAATTCCCATTGACTATATTTTCCATTGGGAATAGATAGGTATATTGTTAGACTGACCAAATGCCTGACAACGCTATTAAGAAAACGTATTACATTTTAGAGCCTTAGAATTATTGTAAAGAGTAATGAATTTTTTATTGGCTCTGCATTCATTTCTTCTATAAACTGCCTATAGTAGCTGAGTAATAAAGGTAAATAAGCTTAAATTTTGTGTCTAAATATGGCTTCTTAATAAGACTTCTCATGGTCAGAATCAAAGGGTCCATGAGTTTTCACTTAGTGGTGGATGTATATATTTTGACACGTGCCAAAGAGGAAGTGCTACTCAGTAACCAAAGGATGTACTGACCAAAAATCTCAGATCTAACAATATTCCTCGTGTTCGCTTTTAGGACAGTTGTAGGCAAGGGATTATGGTCTGTATGTTTAACTATTGAAATTTGTCTTAGCAAAATTAGAAAATAGGTTCACTAGTAATTCCTCCAAAGGAATCCAAGTCAATTAAATGTTTCATAGCTAACATTAACTGGCCTTTGGTTTGTATAAAGGACCGAGTTAAGGAAGAGAACAGGTGAATGAGATGATCCTTTCCCTTTGGGATGTTATAACCAATAAAGAAACATAAAAACTGCAAGAAGCTAGATATGTACAATATAACTATAGTATAGGACAAATGAAAGTACATACCATATTTTTTTGTTATCGTATAAAGGACTATGGAGGGAGAAGAGTATTTCTTGTCTTGAAGGCTGAAATCTAACTGGAGTTTCTGGAAGAGACATTTTTATTTGGTCTGGAAATTGTTCTGAGTAGGATTTTAAAACTTGGATATGTAGTGGAAAATTGGAGGCAGTGAGGACAATGAAAAGGAAGATATTTGGAAAGACAGAAGCTGGATGCTTGTGTGGCTGCAGTGCAGATAGGAAATGGATGACATTTGAGATAATAATGAAAAGTTTGGTTGGAGTCAGGTTGTAAACTCCTTTGATACTCTACTAATACTGAATGTGCAGGCCCTTATTATGTAAACAATGGCAAACAACGAAGATTTTGAATTCTAATGATGTAGCTGGTGGCAGCTATTTGGAAGAAGCTTTGTAAGAGCATCTGTGGGTTACTGCTGACCGATGCTCAGTGTGGTTCCCTGTCTTTGCAAGCTCAGCGGTACCTTAATGGCTATCATCATGACGTCTTGTCTTTTCTCAACATTTAGCCTTCTTTTTAATGTATTGTGTCAACAACAAGTTCATGTGAATATAATTAAAATACGGAATAATGCAAACTGAAACTGAAAAAGACATTCTCCTCTCCTGCCTTTCTTTTGGTTCCATTCCCCAGAGGAAACCACATTTGACTACTAAATCAATGTGACATTTGCTTTAGAAAAAAAAATATTATAAAACTGCTTTTTGCCTGTTTTTTTTTCCATATTGATGAACCATTATTTACCAGTTCTTTATTCAATATTGGTGTTGCTTTCAGGTTGTTCATACAAGTAACATTGTGGTGAACTGTTTTTTGTTGTTGTTGTTGTTGTTTTTGGCATTAGTAATTTTAAAATAAACCTTGTCTTTTAAAATAGTTTTAGATTTACAGAAAAATTGCAAAGATAGTACGTATGATTCTTATATACCCTAAAACCAGATTCCCCCATTATTGATGTCTTATATTAGTATGGTATATTTGTTAACAAGTAATGAATAAATATTGATACATTATTTTTAACTCAAATCCATAATTTACTTCAATTTCCTTAGTTTTTACCTAATGTCCTTCTTCTCTTTCTTGGTCCCATTCAGGAATCCAAATTACATCTAGTCATTATTTCTGCTAGTGGCTGTGTCATTTTCTCAGACTTCCCTCGTTTTTAGTGGCCAATTTCAAGGAACACTGGTTGAATATTTTTCAGGATGCCCCTTTATTGGAATTTATTTGATAATTTTCTTGGTATTAGAATAGGGTTATGCATTTTAGAGAGGAAGATCACAAAAGTAAAGTGCCATTTCCCATCTATCATATCAAGGGTACATTTATTAATGTAACTTAATATTGTTGACCTTAACTGAGAGGCAATATTGTCAGATATCTCTACTATGAAGCTATTATTTCCCCTGTCTCTGTACTGTTCTCTTTAGAAAGAAGTCACTGTTAGCAGCCCAAATGTAAGGAGTTGAGAGTTATTCTCCACCTCTCCGAGGTAAAGAATCTACATAAATTATATGGATTTATTCTACATGGAACATTTGTATCTTCTACCCCATTTTCATTTGTTCATTCATATCAGTTTGGATATTCATTTTATACTCTTGTGATAATTCAATATGATTTTATTTTATTGTTCAAATTACTCTAGCTTTGATCATTGGCCCCTGTGTCCCTTTGACATTCCCCATGCATATAAAAAATTTTTTAGCACTTTCTTACTTTCTAGAACTACCAGATTCTACCAGCTCATCTTGTATATTTCCTGCCCTAATCCTAAAAGGAGCCAATTCTTTAAGGGGGAAAGAGGATATATGGAAGCTCTCCTTGCTTTGAGTTTAGTTTTTCTATAAACCTGACTATTCTAAGAAATAAAGTCTATTAATTTTTTTACATGTACTGCATGAAAAAAATAAATTCAGGATAACACAAGAAACTATGGGAACTATGGAAGAGATAACCACCAGTTAGGATTATTATTCATTAATAAGCAATAACAAAAAGAGAAAAATACATCCAAAACAATCTAAATAAGAAATTCTTGAGGATGAAAATGTAATGGGTATAAAAAATGGGGTGGGAAGATGGGAAAAAGGACTTGATCCAGGGAGTCCTCAGAGAAGTGAGAATGTACTAGGATACTTGTCTTAGGATCATTACAAAATTGTATTCATATATAGAAATGGTAAGGGAAATTATTTTCTTAATAAAGCTGGAATAAGTAAAGAAGAATGAAATTTGAAAGTTTAACTCTCAAACCAGAAGAAATGAAAGGAAGAAAAAAAAGGAAGACAATGTATGGAAAGAATAAAGAAAAGGAAAAGTGAAGGAATTGGAAACAGAAGACATGAGAAAGAAGGAGGGGAAAAGGGAGTGAGGGAGAAAGGGAACCAGGTAGGGAATAATTGGGAAGCTGGGGTGACATCCTGTCGATTCTGTGAATTGTGGGGAAGAGAGTGGTGAGACCCAACACCAGAACTAGATATTGCAGCTTCATGTATCCTCAAAGTTCTTAGATATTTCCTGGAGTTCATAACTGAGGGCCAGTGGAGGCATCTTAGAACTTCTTTGGTTAGTTTTGCAAATGTTTTTTGTAGCATGTAGACAATTACATGTGAGCCATGTCTATAAAAATGGTTAGATTGATCAAGAATGAATGAAAATGGGAGACTTGTAGAAGAGGGCTATTGGAGTAATAAATTTTAAATTTTTCAAAATGATAATAGCTGAAGACTGTCATCTTAAGAACCTAGTTTAACTGCTAGTTTCAAATATTGCTATCAAGTAATGTTATTGAGTAATGATTCTCAGTAGGTATCAAAAGCAATTTTACGCATCAAGACTTATTAGTTATCTTAAAATATTTCAGAGGCAATTGATATGATACTTCAGACACTTGACTGACAGTAAAACTTTTCTGCAATAATTTAAATGCCTTTTCAAAGTAGATGAACAGAAACGAGATGTTCAGTGAGATGAGTGCTAAATTATTATTTAGTAGAAAAATGAGCTGAGCCATTTTCTTGGGCTGTTCTTATATAATTCCATAAGCTGACACCATTTTTATTTCATTCTTTATATTTGCCTTAAAATTTTTCAATACAATATAGGTCACTAATGGGAGCATAAGAAATTTTTATGTAAGTTTCCAACCATCAGAAGTATTTTTTCTTCTAGTTATTTTGCTTAACATAAAAATTCACTTTCTCACTGTCTATTCAATTCATTTCCTTAGCCTAGATGTTCATCTTTTCATATTTTAGAAGCATTCACAAAGAAATAAAGTAGGGAGTTTTGAGGCAATTATTCAGATAAGCAGCCAGAAGATAGTGACTCTATATATTTAGGAAAGAAAACATTTGGGAGTTTTATTTTACATTAATTACTTAATTTGGTTAGTTGTACACTTTATAGTTCTCAGATATTCAGTGATTTCCTAATTTGATTTTGGTTGTGTGGAAAAAGACTTACTTTTGAATCATAATGTGATTGTGTGTTAGGGAATTGGACGGTATTTGTTTTTTTTGAGTGTCCACCTGTCAATGTGCTCTGGTCACAAAAAGGTAAGAATCTCTGAATTGTGCAAAAATACAAGATGCTCAGTGGCCATTATTTGCATGCATTAACACTTTATTGTTTGCAAAAACTTGGTATTACCTTTAATGGCCTGGCATAAAGGCCACTGCTGTTTAGGCCTTCTGACTTTAGAAAAGATACACTTAAAGCATATATCTTAGGGAGAAATTCTGGAAAGGGCCTTCTGAATTCCACATGGCTAACATCCAGAATCTCACCACGCCCATGATTGTCATGTTACATAATACAGTTGACCTTAAAAAGGGAGATGATCCTGGTAGAACTTATCTGATCACATTGGCTATAAAGAGCAGAGAACTTTCTGGAGCTAGAGGCAGAAGAGGCAAGAAGAAAGGAGAGTGGATTCCACATATGAGTGGAACAAATTGAACTAACAAGCAAAATAGAGACAGACTTACAGAGAGCAGGATGACAGCTAAGGTGGGGAGTGGTGGGGAGCAATTTCTTATGCTCCCATAAGGTAGGAAGTAGAGGGATTGAGCAAAAAGACAAAAGGACTCATGCACAACAGTGTGGTGATTGTGGGGATGGGAGGGGAATATAAGAGGACTACATGATAATGGCAAAAGTACAGTTAAAAAAGTGTAAGAAGGGTCTGACCTGCTCTTACTGGTTTGAAGATGGAAGAGCCTCAAGAAAAGGAATGTGTATGGTTGTAGGTTGCTAAGTGTTCACAGCTGACAACCAGCAGAGGAACCTGAAGGCTGACCTAGAGCAGCCAGTCACTCCGTTATGACAGCAACCTCAATGAACTTCGAAGTGAGTTCTCCACAGCCTCTGGATAAGGGCCCGGACCGTCCACACCTTGACTTTGACCCAGCTGAGCTTGTCAGGACTTTTGACCCACAGAACTACGAAATAATACATTGGTGCCATTTTAAGCCATCAAGCTTTTGGTGATTTGTAATGCAGAAAAAAAAAGTGAGTGTATAGGATTCAAACAGGGAGTCCTCTGTGGTTTGAGATGCCAAAGAGAATCCCATTCCAGAAGTTACAATTGCAGAGTGCCAGGCCAT
Source organism: Noctilio leporinus (assembly GCA_004026585.1). Classification (NCBI taxonomy): domain Eukaryota; kingdom Metazoa; phylum Chordata; class Mammalia; order Chiroptera; family Noctilionidae; genus Noctilio; species Noctilio leporinus. Next base: position 146,930 of record PVIW01002893.1, on the reverse strand, counting down.
CTTTCCTCACATCTCACATTACTTTTGTTTTGGTCCTAACTAATAGGCTCCCCAGACATCACAAAGTATTATACACCCCTTCCATTAAAAGCTTCAGTTAAGATATATAGCATATTTTTTACTTTTAAGGGGTCCTGCAGATCTAACCATGTGCTAAAGTAACACAGGTGGCAGGAGCAAAGTTGGCACTGGAAGCCAAGGGGCAGGATTACCAACCCAGTGAGGAACCCTTCCACTCAAGTCACGCTGCCCCTGACTTTCAAGTCTTCATCGATCAAGCAGATAATCCAAGAGCAAGCTTGCTCGTAAGAGCTAAGTAAACGAAGTCCAGAGGAAATAAGCAGCTTGCTCAAGGTGACTCTGCAGTCCTGAATGCTGAGTCCCAAAAAGGCACAATTAGTTCACATTTCCTCCAGTTCATGGCAGACTCAGAACTATCACCTGAATCTCTTGATTTCCAATGCCTTTTTATACTGAGCGGTGCCACCATGTCATTTCTTTAGGGCTGGCTCCAGATTTATTGGAGAAATAAAATACATTCACAGCCCCTGAGTTTTTATTGTGCTGCTGGCCAGGATATCCATGCCTTGGACCCAGGCTGTGATATTCTCTAGGGCTGCCGATTTTGAAGAGCCGTTTTAACATCAACCTACCTCCCAAAATTGTGATGAAATTGGCTGGAAGGCAAACCCATGACACTATATACCTGATCTATGGCAATGTATACCCCTAATGGCGAAACCCCAGCCTGAGGCGTGCGACTGGACTGTAGTTTAGTTCCCTACTCAACATCCACCCCTACTCCCAACCCCATAGAGATTAGGAAAATGTACTGGAAGATATGCTGCATTGTGAAGGCTAACCAGAGCCCTGGGAGTAAAACACCACACTAGAATCAGAATGGTTGGGGCCAGTATATGAGTATTTTTGTTGCTACTTTCTCCATCCAGTTGGGGATACTTAAAGCATGTGTCTGTTGCTTGAGTCTCTTGAACTATTAAGGTAGGTCCTATTTCTTTGGCAAATAGGCTGCTTAGCAAAGATGAATGTCAGGTTGCTTTTGTTTGTGGTACATATTTCTCAGAGGATGCTTTTCCGGTGTAGAGAAAGCATGGCTTTTGTTTGTTTGAAGTTAGTTTAAACTCAGATGTTTTCCCCACCAAACCTGAGATCCAGGGAGGGCCAGGCACCGGGGAACTGCTACACATGTACTCGTATAATGTTCCTTTCACATCTCTTCAGGAGTTTCAAATGAGTTTAATTATAAGCAAAACAAAATAAAATATTTCTTCATCTGCACTGTTAGGAAAAAATATAGCTTTTCTGGGAAAGTGGCTGATTGATTGTAAGCTTTGATCTGCCTAGTTTTATTATTCAGAGTGAGTATTTCAAGTATTTTTCCTGTTTAGAATATTATATTCACTTTATATAGTGAATGCACAGGGTGGGGCAAAAGTAGATTTACAGTTGTTCATATGGAAAATGATACAGTAATTAATAAATGATAAGAATCAACTGTTTCATGTACTCACAACTGTAAACAGACTTTTTCCCAACCCTGTATATACTAATATATATATATACATATATATGTATGTATATATATATATACACACACACACATACACATATGCATTCTGTGTTTAGACAATTCACTTACGTGAACAGCAGCTAAGTATACTATATATTATATGTAACCATATGTGTATATATACATTATATACATATATATTATATGCTTAGGCAACTAAGGAAATGATTGCAGTGTTTTAAAAAAGATTGAAATGTTTCAACGACTCCTACTATATAAGTGACACTTTTATTTGGGAACACATTGGCCAGAATATGTCAGGTTCATCATCTGAGATGATACTAATTAGCCTCAGGACAAAAGGGAAAGAAAAACCCTCTGTTAGCTTCCTGAGGAGTTGTGTGAACCTCAAGAAGTGCCTTTTCTCTTTCCGGGACTCAAAGAGCCAGGAAGATCTATGAAGTTGAATAGTGCCTGCTCATCCTGTGTCCTGGTTCTTTCCATCACTGTCACTGTGTCAACCAAGCACAGGAAAATGTGCTCACCACCCATCCCTCCTCCCTCCCTTTTCTCCAATTATGTTCAGCTATTCAGAAAGCTCCAGGCAGAAATTCTTCTAAGATGTGCTCTCTTCAGCATATAGTTCAAGATTAGACGAGCCTGTGGATGGCTTCAGGATCTAAGGATGGCGCCCTTCCTTGGTCCTGCTGGTTAATTTCTCGGAGCTTCCTCTGATTCTTTTATAAAAGCAAGATGATGACTGCAATCTACTTCTTAAGATTCTTGGGAAATTCAGGATGGGTGGTAATATGACCATGTAAGATCTGAGCAGATATTAAGACCTTAGCAGGGATCTCAGTAAGCCCCGTCTCTCCTAGTTTTCACCACTCTCTCCTCCCCAGCTCTTCTACCTTCCCCTGCCCTTGTCAGTGCATAAAACTTAATGTAGCAATCTGAAGGTATATTGTGCTCCTGGTTGCACACACAATGGTTCGCTTTACATTCGTTCCTTCATTTAAGCAATGAGCCAATCAGAATTTTTGAGTGTCTATATGAGACATGGTTCTCGGTACTAAGGACACAGCAGCAAATGAGAGGGACCACTGCTCTGCTGAATTAAAATTCCAGCTGGGGGAGAAAAACAATAGGGGTATTAATAATATAATATGTATGAGAAGGTAATAGGCACTAATGACAAAAATAAGGTAGGAAAGGAAAGTGTTTTAAGGAGCATTGAAAATAATGTGGGTAATGGTCTAGGTAGGGTTTATTAAGAAAGTGGTATTTGAACCAAAGGCTGAAGTAGATGAAGTAGCAAGACATACAGATCCATATAGAATATTCCAGGCAGAGGCAGGAGTCCCTGAGGTGGAAGCATGCCAGGTACATGAAGAGCCAGGAGGCCAACTTGGGCTGAGCAGAGTGTGGGGAAGAAAGAAGAGAGGCGGAGAAGTGGGAGATGTGTAGGTCCTTGCAATCCAATGAAAAATGAGATGAAAGAGTAGCCATCGTTTGGCTTAATATTTTAATAGGACCCTCTGGTGGCCATGTTGAGGAAAGAGAGTCGGGGACAGGAGCAGGGTGGACACAGCAAGGCCAGCCAGGAGGGTGTTGTAGGAATTCAGGAGAGAGATGATGGTTAGACCCAAATGGCAGCAGTGATGTGAAGTGGTCAGATTACAGACAGTATTCAGGCAGAACTGTGAGATTGGAGCCGAAAAGATGAGTTTAAGATGACCTCAAGGTTTTCAGCCATTAATGAGTTGGGGAAGACTTTCACAAAACTGCACCATTAATTTAAAATTACTCATTATCAGTGTATAAAAACATTATATCAAAGCTGGTTGAGAAGACTGTGTGTTGCTAACTTCGTCAAATCTGAAAGCTAGGATCTTTCTGTAATAGCAGCACTCACTTGGTCCTGCTGTTAATACCTATCAGTGTCTTGAGTAATATTTATTTGGAATTTGTGGAGAATGGCTGTTGCAGTATAATATAATAAGTTCTAATATATATGAAATGTCTTCACACTGGGAATCTTAAACCTTAATGACTGTGACTGGAGGGATATAGTTCTGGTCACATGTTGGTCCTCTTTTTAGGTTTTGGGGGAATATCTCTAACATGATTCACAGTCCTCTTGTGAACCAGGATGTCCAGCTCTTATTTTAGATTTTTCATAGTAGATCTTATCTATTGTTTAGATGTTTGCTCAACTGCCTAATTCTTTTCTGATTCGCATTAAAGTTTATTTTTCTTAGTGACCAGTATGTTCTAGCAATGTCAGAAGCCTAACAACTGGTTACAGAAAATGACTATGTAGGACTGCTGCTTGCTTCCTCTCTCTCTCCCCCACCCCGCCACCATCCTTCCCTGTGTTCTCCCGCACACTGTTGTCTTTTGGGCTCCCTTTATCTGCTGTGTATAATGGCCAGAATCAACATGCTCTTTGCATTCCTGATGGAGAGGGTTATAAAACCTCTCTCTGGAGGGCAATCACCTGCTGCTTGTCCTCTGAGTTGAAACCAGATTCCCTCATTGATCAGAACCAGGACATTTCCCGGTACCTCCATTAAACAAGCCTCTTCCAACAATAGCTTGAGAGTTATTCTTAATTACTTTATGTTCCACATCAGGCAAGTTAAATATATTTATGCTCTTATAGAAAAGGAAGCACATCATAATTAAAGCAAATTGTCATTATAGAGGTCAACATGTAGTATCTGGGAAGAAATCATAGTGAGGCCCTGGCTGGTGGCTCAGTGGATAAGTCACTGGCCTGTGAACCCAAAGGTAGCTGGTTCAATTTCCCAGCCAGGGCACATAACCAGGTAGCAAGCCAGGTCTCCAGCCAGATCTGTGGCTTGGAGGCAGGTGAAAGGCAACCATACATGGATATTTCTCTCCTTCTCTGCCTCCCTCCCTCCCTTCCTCTCTTTCTAAAAATAATAAATAAAAATCTTGAGAAAAAAGAAAAAGAAAACAGCAATTTGTGTAAATTATAACATACACTGATTAAACTGTTAGGTTATTTTTGATCTGAGGGTACTGACATTAGATTAGATTTATGATATACCCCCTTTCTCACTTTATTATTTTTATCCCCTTTCTGTTACTTACTTATTTTTATTTATTTTATTTTTTTTTTAACATTTTATTTACCTGGCTGGTGGCACAGTAGATAAGTAGATAGAATAATAAATAAAATCTTTTTAAAATTTTATTTATTATTTTCAGAAGCAGGGGAAAGGAGAGAGACAGAGAGGGAGAGAGACATCAATGTATGGTTGCCTTTCACCTGCCTCCAGCTATGGATCTGGCTGAAGACCTGGCTTGCAACCTTGTTATGTTGCCCTGGCTGGGAATCGAACCAGTGACCTTTGGGTTCGCAGGCTAGCACCCTATCCCCTGTGCCACCAGCCAGGGCTATTATTTTATTTTTATACTTAGAAATAGGGTGATAATGTAATACATAGTATATTGTTCTTACTTTCTTTTAAATTAACTTCAGGTGGAGCACATACTTATTATATTTGCTTTTAAAAATACATCTTCACACCATATAAAGAAGAATGGTGATTTTTATCATGTCTTTAATGTAATTCTTTTTTTAAAGATTTTATTCATTATTTTTAGAGAGCAGGGAAGGGAAGGAGGAAGAAAGGGAGAGAAACATCAATGTATGGTTGCTATTCACCTGCCTCCAGCTGCAGACCTGGCTTGCAACCTGGTTATGTGTCCTGGCTGGGGAATCGAACCAGTGACCTTTGGGTTTGCAGGTCATAATGTAATTCTTTATTGCTTAAAATGTCAATCAGTCAAATTGCAATGGGTTATTATTTTGTTTACTTTATTTCAATGACTTGGATCTCCCTGCATTACCCATTATTATATGTTATCCAGTTGATTTATTTTACTTGAAAGTTATGTATCCTTTACCATTGACATATTTTTTCTATTTTAGTGTACCCAGCATTATCTTCAGAAAGTTATGATTGTCAGAGTCAGAGGAAATAAAAGTGGTGTTTTGTTTTTCCAGACTTACTGTGTCAAACCTGATATCCTATAATGATATGGAAATTGTTTAAAATTGGAAGGTGAATATTCAATTTTATCAAAAGAAAACTCCCTTATTTAATGAGACTTTTAGGTGGTTGCTTTAAAAATAACATAGGATGAGTCATAGGGAAGCAGTCTTTGAAATCACTGGTTGATCAAATCATGGTAATGAGATACCCAAGTGTAATGAATGGTGGAAAACAGTGAGTGTATTACATGTGGAAATTATTTTGTGGTGGCACATCTCTGTAGTTCCTAACCTGCAGAGCTGCTGGGCAGTTTGAAAAAAATGAATGTATGTGTGCATCTCCTATATAACCCATGAACTTGTTTTTACCTTGTGTATTATGGTAGTTTAGGTATTTTTCAGTCAGACCAGAGATTTTTAACTCTTAGTGTTAGTGCCTTGTGTTGATAGCTCATTTAACAAGCCTACGCTTTGAGAGCACCCTCAGGCCTCAGGTTCCACCAGCACATTCACGGTCAGACAGCAGCCTTGACACTCCTGTGACTCTCACACCAACCTCCAGCCTGTTTGCTAAGGTTAGGCACTCATCAAAGCATCCGAGAGATTAAAATTACAAACCCCAAAGTCCTTCAGTCAGACACTCCTCTTTAATCTGTTCTTTTCTAAAACTGCATCCTGTCACATTCGCAACTGACTAGTATTACTTTATGTGAAAAAATCGTACCCAGCTATCAAAATTGCTTATTGTCCAAATAGCTTTCCAACACCACCAAGTGCTGTTTGTGGACAGTTTTCCTGAGCATGGGTTCCCTCTGCTTCCCAGCCGTGCAGCTGGGAAGGGGGCAGTGGCATGATCAGCGTGGGAGACAGCATTTATCCAGGGGACACCCAAGGGGGATAGCACTTACCTGGGGGACCCCCAAGTAGCTGAAGTTCAAAAAGACATCAAATGAGGTTTGCCTCACTGTTTTATTTGTAACTTACTTTTATCTGAGCTTTTGTTCTGTGAACTCTGAAGGTCAACAACATATTCTGTGAAACTAAAGTGAAAATAGATAAGGTTTCCAGAATATATATTAAAGGATATAAGGTTTCTAGAATATATGTATGTATGTATATATGTATATACATGTGTATATATATTTATGCATGTATGTATGTGCATAGGTATATATATGGTTTCCATGCATATAACAGCAACAGCTTTTCATTGGAAGCAAACCTGCCCCCTTTTGTCAGTTCTTTTGCTTGTTGATGTCCATAAATTCTGGAGCTTCAGCTGTCTGTTACTTGTTTTTGTTTTATTACAGCTTCTGCATGCTAATAGGCTATTGATGACAAGTATATTTACTAGGCATGAAAAATGCTTAGTTGGAAGGACATCATGACAATTAATCTTTGTTGGAATTAAGTGGGGAGAATTACGATGGATACTTAGGGACTCAGTGACATCAAGGGATTTGGTGACATTGCTGGCCATAAATAGTTTCAGGCCTAGTATACATCCCAGGTGAGCTTAGGAGAGATGATGTGGAACTAATTTACAAGAATATTAGCTTTTTAAGAATTAAATGAGACCAGAAGGTAGAATGCTATCCAGGTACATATAATTTTTTAGGTTGCAACAAACAAGAGTGAAGAATTAGCTGGACTTAGTTCTTATTTCCACCATTTGTAAATAATTTAACTTAGGAAAAATGATGTCTTTCCTCTTGGGGGTCAGTTTCCTCATCTGAAAAAAGGACAAAAATTCCCATAATTCAGAGCCTGTTATCAGAATTTAGTGAGTTAATATATGTCAAAAACTTAGCACCAAGAACAGCTCCAGAAGGTTAGGTAACTTTCCATAATGGAACTAGTATTTGAAGCTGTGTGTGTGGTGGGTGGTCAAGAGTGAGAGGGAAGATGTAATTTCTCTTCTGCATTTTTGTAAACCTGTGACTTTCTCCCCACTGAGCTGAAGCATGCATCATGGTGAGAGCTGACGTAGGACTGTTACTGGAGAAATGGAAAGAAATGAGACACAGCTTTTAATGCTCCTGATGGGAATTTTCAGGGAACAGCTAGACAGTGGGAATGAAAACCAGACTGTCAACAAAGGAAAGGCTTTATTAACTTCATGATCCATAGGCCTGGTGGATAGACCAGATCATAGACTTTTACATAAGGGAGGACCTGCTTAGAGAAAGAGGTTAAGTTCAGCCCTGCTGATCTGAGGATATGGAGAGAGGAAGAGAGAGGCAGCCAGGCTTCCTTCTCCAGACCCTGCCAGCAGCTGCGTCACTGCAGGAAAAGGTTCCTCTTGTTTTTCTTTTTATCTTTCTGAGTTAGGTTGAGTCTATCAGTCCATTTTAACCTGAACTTGCATTACATTAGAAATAAGTTTCACCAATAGCAACTCTACAACTCTGCAGTTTACGCTGTAGTACAGTATGTGAAGGCAAGGATAGAGTGGGGGGAGCCTACAATGAAACATTCAGCCTTCTCTAATATCTGGGAAAACTCAACCCAAAATCTGAACATAAGATAAACAAAATATCCAAACAGTATGGTGGACATACTGTTTGGAGAGGTACCTTGTTCTGGGGATGAACCACTCAGTCTGTGGGAAGAAATCATGGAGGTATACATTCTAGCAACTTCATGATTCTGCTGCTAAAAATAATATGGGCCATTAAAATATATATAATAATCATTAAATTAGTTTAAGGAAGATACAATATAATTATCAAACTATTTTGAGCAATACAGATCAAATTGTACCTCAACAAATCCCAAATTACCTCAAATATGGTATTGTACCAAAAGCATTGCAAACATATATTGCATGATTAATTTTCTTTCATTTGTTAATAGTCTCTTAGCATAATTACAGGAATTTTCTAAAGAAATTCTTTCTCTATATTACCAAATTATATAATTTGGTTGTTTATTCTCATTTTCATTCCCAAATTAATTTTTATAATGTTGTGTATAATAACCTAATTAAAGACCTAATTCTAAGATAGCAAATGGGGACTTCAGGAAAGCGATTGGGAGATGGTGGTGGATACCTGAACTTGTACAAACAATAAAATGATCACTATCAATGGCTATTTCTTGTGTAAGCATGGCCTGGCAATGGCCAGCCTGGGCAGTGACTTTAGCAGCAGTGCCTTGGGAAGTTATGTGACGATTCGTTGTTTTCTATTTCTCTCCACAATTCCCAAGAGAAAGCTCATCAAAAAGTATACCACTTATTTGTAGGAATTCAAACTGGAAGAAACTTTTTAATTTAGAAGATGCTACAACAGCATAGTGGAGAGAATAATGTTGGAACGGTTCATATTTATACAACTTCTGCTCTGTATACAGAGGCGCCAAGGAAGCCTAGCAAGTTCCATCATTTCAGAGTTGACATTCTGAAAACTTAAGTGCAAAAGCTTTACCTGTGTTGTATGTGTGTATCGGTGTATGTAATAGCCACTCTCTATACTCTAAATTTTATATGCTTATAGAAATCCTTTTAAGTGCTGTTAAAGGTGTTTCAACGAACATTCTTCTATTCATCCTTGTATGCTTCCTTCCTCTAGTTTTAATAACTAATTCTGATTGATTCTTTTACATATGGAAGTACAGAGAAGAAAACAACATTTGTTGGATCCAAAGATTAACTGAACTTTCTTTCCCAAGTTTTCAACTGAAAGGTGGATGATGTTAACTCATCTTTTTAAAACTTTTTCTTTTAATTGATGTCATTCATTTTGAGTAAAATATGCAAATATTGAATAATCCTAAAAAGTTTATACATGTCTTGACTGTAATACTATGTCATGTATGTATTGCATTCTCCCACTCAAATGACTTGCCTATCACTTACTTAATGATGCCTTTTAATGAACAGAAGTTTTTGATAGAATGAAGTGTATTATTTTCTCATGATTAGTTCTTTCTGTACCCTGTCTATTCATTAAAACTTTGCCTACTCCCAAATCCTAACAACATTTTCCTACTTTCTTTCTGAAAGCTTTTGTTCCATATTTGGAACAAAATGGATCGATGATCCACCTAGGATTTCTTTTTTATTATGATGTGAAATAGAGGTCAAAGTTTATTTTTTTTTTTCCCACATAGGCAGCCAATGAATCCAGCATCATCTCTTGAAAGGACTATCCTTTCTTCTATGAAATTAGTCATGACTAAGTCATAAACTATGTACCTGTAGGTCTATTTCTGAGCTGTAATGTATTACTGTGGTCTATTTTCATATCTTTACTATTCAACTCCTGTAACTTCCTGTTATGTGTTCAAGATTATCTTGGCTATTCTGTATCATTTCCATTTTTAGGTCAATTTTTGGAATCATCCTGTCCGCCCCCTGTCCACTCCCCAAAACACCTTCTAGGGTTTTTGTTGACATTGCATGAATCTGTAGGTGAGTTGTTGGACACCTACAACTGTTGGATGTTGCAATGACATCTGTGTTAATTGAGCTCGTTTTTGTCACTAATATTTTCTAAGTTTTGGAGTAAATATATTACACATTTTTCATTAGATTTAGTAGTCCTAAATAACTGATATTTTTTTAATACTATGCTACATGATTTTTAATTTTATTTGAACTTTTAGAGCTATTAGATGAAATTCAGTTAATCAGTGTATTTTTACCCAGGCTACAATATTACTAAGTTCATTTCCTCATTGTAGTTTTTCTGCATTTTCTATGACTATAATCATATTAATGTGTAATTAATGAATTTTGTTTCTTTCTAATATTTATATGCTTTTCTTCTTGCCTTGTTTTATTGCAGTGACTAAGACCTCCAGTATAATGTTGTAATAAATTTGCTGTGATAACAAAGTATAAAAAACTTTATTAACCAAGGCTGCACTAAAGTGTAACCTGATGTGTGAACATCTGTAGCTTTAAGATATAGAAAGATACTTGGAAGCCTTCATAATCATCAAAAATGTAGGTATTAATCTCTATATAATATTCTATCAAATTCCTTTACCTGATCACACAGTACAAAACTAACTCTAAATTGAAAAATTCAATACAAATCCCTATTCATAGATATCATTTTTATTAACTAAACAATATAGAAGGAAGCATGTTAACTTTATTTTTTGGTCTTGACTTTTTATCCTTTCACCCCTTTTTGATTTTGGTTTTATTTTTCCTTGCTTATTTACAAACTAATCCAGTGGTCTGTTTTCTCTAAGTAGCAGTGCAATTTGGAGGATGTTAGGGACAAGAGTGTTTAGAGGGGTTCTGTTATCATAGGCGTAGGTCTGAGCATTTTTATTGTAAATAAATCCCAATGTTTATTTGTTGTCATTGCTCCACCATATCTTAAATAACACCTTTATGAGCATTACTTTTAATCATATATGCTAAAGGGTATTTAATCTTATGAATGTTATTCATGGGCTTAAAATCCTCTATGAAGATTTTATAATTTTAAATTTTGAAGACAGAAAATAGGTAGAGAGGATTTTTTTACTTATATCATTATTTAAATTGGAGGTAGGCATATGAGTGTTCTCTGAAGCTTCTAACCCTTAATCTAATTCATTTGAAAGCATTTATTAATCAGGATCCTTAGTACACAGACAGGACTGCTTTCAGACAGCCTGTCAGTCATGTTAAACAAGATCTTTATTTCTTAGGTGCCATGCTTAAAAATCAGATAATTTATTTACCAAGAGACGCATATGCAAGTACACCTATAATGCTGAAAATTTGACATTTAAAGGTAAATCTAGTATCAGAGAGCTCTATTAGGTAATCTAAAACATATTAAAATTACAAGATATGAAATTTATTCTAAAAACTAATGCAATATACTGACAGCTGGGAGAGGAAACTCTTCAGAGTAGGTAGGATTGTATTTATTTACCTAAGTTTTATTGGCACATTATTTGACATTTGGTGTGACATATGCAATCAACTGGATTTGTATAATGTCCTTACTTAGATACAAAATAATTAGAGCTCAAGACCTTATAACTGCATACACATTTCTCACTATGTCTGATGCAATCATTTCATAAAACAAACGAGTCTGCGGTATCTCAATATTTGAACATTGTGTTTTAATTCACTTAGCCATTGAACTGCAGAGTCTGTCCTAAGTATTACCACTTTAACTCTACAATTAGGGCAATTAACAAACCGACAGTTTAATGTGATGGGAGCAGAGCTTTCCAAATTTGTTTCAGTGCAGCCTCACACATTATTTTATTACCTTTGTGCCTGATACCTTTTCTGGTACCCACATGGATGCATATGCTTATATTTACATGCATATTATCAATGTTGGCAATTTATGTACAGGCAAGCACGTATATCAGGTGATTTGAATACTTAACTAGGCTACATCTCAAGGACCCTCCAGAACTTACATGTGGAACATTTTAGCAGACTTTGGCTGTGTAACGAAAGTTGACACCTACTATATCTCATATTTCCCTTGGAATTCCTTTTGAACCGCATTGCCCTGTTTGCCTGGCCAGACAGTTCAAGAACTGGCTAAGGAAAATAATACGGGGATATTCAAAAGCGTAGAGTTTCCCTGTGTTTCCTTCAAATAGCAAAGGTTCGAAGTGCGCAAAATTGGTATGAAACTTGATTTACCACGAAAAGAAAAGCCCTGGAACCTGAGGGCAAATTCAGGAACAGCTGTGAGTATGACAGACCGGCCACACTGCTTCTGGCTGGCAGTGCCTCTGTCCTGGGTGCAGCTGCAGGGCGAAGCGTCACGGCCTTCCTGCAGACAGTGGTCTTTGGGTTCTCGTGCCTAAAGGAACACTCACTGGTGACCAGCCGCTGGGAGAGCAAATCAGGAGCACCCGTCCCTCCAGACCCTCAGGGGAAAGGCCAGGGAGAGTGAGGCTTCCCTTGGACAGAGTGCCTTGAACTGGAGAAGCGAACATTGGGTCTCCCCTGGAAGAAAGAAAAGACATGGAGCCGGATTTTCTGGCTTGATTTTCCCTGGGGCCGAATCAGGAACTCTGCCTGAAGAATAGGGCAGCAGATGAATCCCCACCTTTTTCTAGAGGAGCAAGAGCTGTGTGGCCCTCGCTGATTGGACATTAGCCTGTCCTCCTCATGGGATTGAAGTATTGCTGGGTGTGCTTGGATCTCAAGACATGGAAGTAGTTCCTAGCAGGAAGCAGAGCAGAGCCTGCTCAGCATCTGGGACCCCAGACGGGATGCAGAATGCCAGCTTCTGTTGAGGGGACTTGCAGATCATGTTTGGGCTCATGGCTCCACCTCACTGTCAGGGGCCAACTGTGATCTCTGAGCACACCTGCCACCCAGTTTCTGCTGCATTCTGTGACCCTGCTTGATACTGTCATTTTATCCCAGTTGAAAATGCACATCACCTGAACTTTTTAAATAGGGTGAGCTCTAGACACACACTTTCTTTTCCCAAGACTGTAACATCCTTGCTGCTATGTTAAAAAGAGGGGGCAAAAAGTTCCAAAGTGAACGGTTAAAGGGTTCAAGAAAACACAGAAAAAGGAGCCCAAACTTTGTAACTAGATACCTAAGTTTTGAGTGGTGAATGAAGAGGGAAAACATGTGGCATGTCAAGGGGAGGGAAGGATGGGGGAAGAAACAAGGTTACAGTATTGTGCTGTGTTCCAATGTGCTCTGGCAGGAAGTTATGAATGGAACTAATGCTACACAGGACCCTGTGCATTTTTGAAGAGGACTGAAAAGCGCCATGGGAGCTGATGGACATTTATTAAATTAAGATTACCTCAACCTTGATTTTCCATCTTTCCTAAGATCCATAGTTAATTGGCATCTCTTAAACTCCTGAGGGACTCAGGAAGCTGGAGCCAACCATTCAGAATCATGCAACTAAAACAAATAAACAAGCAAAACAACGAACTGAAAATCTAGATGCAGAGTCAGCCATAAAATGATTAAGAAATAAAATGTTCTTTAATATGCATATTAGTGACTACAAAGCAAAATGCATTTTCCAGCCTCTCATTGAAACTATGAGTGAAAAATGACCCATAAATGTACAGAAAGTAAAGAACAGTAAACAAATTAAGTTCATATAATTATTTAAACCTAATTTAAAAGTATTTGAGAATTGTTTGACCTGGCTTGTATAAAAATTAGATATAACTATTTAACTATGTATATATTTATACATATGCAAGATGTCTAGAGAAAAGACTATATGATTAACGGTGGTTATTTCTGGAGAACAGGGATAGGATGGTGGGAAAGAAGGTAGATCTGTTACTTTTGATTTTCTAGTCCTCCATTTTTCTTTATAACCTTAAAATTACTGAAATAGGCATAGATTGAAATAATCCATATTCTCAGAATTAACCTTGTTTACTATGTTGGCATATTTTTTGGCATACATTCCATTTGTTTTAGGAAATTTTCAATATTGTTTTACTAAAAAATCTGTAAATTGCATTAAACTAGTAAAAAATGCTACAAATCAAACTATACAAAGACTTGCAATTAAAATTAGATACATTACATTCTGTGATGTATTTCTGTGTATCTGTGGGCACAAAGATGGAAAGATGGATGGGTTTATGGGTAGATCAATGGATAGATAGGTACATACCTAGATATAGACAGATGGACATAGATATAAAAAGATAAATCTCACTTGTTACACTAAGCTAACAGTATAGATAATATTTTAATTTAACATAAAAAATTTACTTTTAGAGGGAATTATTGACCTCAAATGAATGTTTTATTTGTTTAAGATTTTATTCAGGATTTTTAGAGAGAAGGGCAGGGAGGGAGGAAGAAAGAGAGAGAAACATCAATGTATGGTTGCCTTTCACCTGCCTCCAGCCACGGACCTGGCTGGAGATCTGGTTATGTGTCCTGACTGGGGAATTGAACCAGTGACCTTTGGGTTTGTAGGCCGGCGCCTTATCCACTGTGCCACCAGCCGGGTGGTTTTATTTTATATTCAAGGTATATCTTTTCCTAAAAGATCCATTTAACTTTCAATCAAAATTAACTTAAGGAAAAAACACTGAAGTGAGTTCATTTTTCTTTAGCTTTTCCTTTTTCTCCCTTTTTAACCTACAAAGTGCAACTGACTCCCTATTATCAAAGTAGAGATATTGCTACAATCATATTTCCTTTCATTGCAATTCTTCACTCCTCTCAGCTTTTGTTAGTTGTATTATTAGGTTTTACATTTACCAAGTTTAGAACCTACATTTTCTCTTCCATGACCGTGTTTTCCATTTGCCTACTATTAATAATAAACTCAGTGGATTCGGTGCCCTTGCCTATTCAGTCCTTTAGCTACTCTCCATTTCTGAATCTTTGATTGAATTTACTTCTTAGCCGAATTTTGTGGTCAAGTAGTTTGTGGGTTATTTGTAAATAACTTACAAAACTCAATATCACTACAACAAACAATCCAATTAAAAAATGGGCAAAGGACTGTTACTGGGGGGAAACCCCTCCCACCCCGCCTGCAAACTTGTTGCCTTGCTTGCAACGGACAAGTTCAAGGGAGAGAGGACACACATTGTGGAAATGAGATAGCAAGTTCATGAAACATACACAAGCACGAAGCTGCAAACAGGCACTGGTCTAGGCCGAATGCCCCATGCCTAGAGGAAATAGTTTATAGTAAGTTTGTTCTATACACTTGAAGCAAGGCTATGTGTGGGCACTCAACTAATCTGAGTTATGCCACTACTCCATTTCAGGAGTTACAGTCCTTGGTCAGGTTCTAGGCTCCCCTCCTTCTCCCCCTTCTAGACTTTGGAGATAATGTACAGCTACAGAAGCTCCCTTCCTCAGTACACATTGTTATAAGGACTCCCTTCTTCCTGCTCTATCTTTTCTTGGAAGCAAAGGTGATGTTTGAAATTCCTGGCAGTCTTACCAGACCAGCTCAGGATTGCTGAGTCAATGGGTGAGACTTGTCTCCCTCTTCCTCCCTGCCTTAGCTGATTAACTATCCTGCCTAATAAGATCTAAATAGACACTTCTTCAAAGAGGATTTACAGATGGTCAATAGACATATGAAAGGATGCTCAATGTCTCATCAGAGAAAGCAAATTAAAATCACAATTTTTTATCACCTTTACTTGTTGCTTTGAAATTTGCATCACCCTCCCGGTTCCTTTACTTTGGGCTCCATGTAATTTGTGGAAAACACTCCATGTTCTTCATACAAGGTAGGAGACGAATCTGAAGTAAGACAGATTCCTCTGCCATACAGATGATTGGCTTTCTAGTGCCAGGATGCTTAAAAATAATTTATCCTTAAAACATGACAGCTTAACTTGGTTGGATCTGAAGTTGAGTGTTTGGAACCTGATTTTCTAAAGACAGTGCTCTTTCAGTCTAAAGATCTCGTTAAGTTGTTTTTTCCAAGACATTTTCCTGGATTATAATTTTGAACAGATATTTTTATTTGTTAATTTCTCTATTTCAGGGATACCTATTACCTTCATTTAGATTTCTTTAAAATGTATATGTTTTAATATTTTATAGATAGATAAAATAAAACAGTAGTATAAATCTTACAGCATTTTGTTTGCAAAAATATATGCCAGTGTCACAATAAGCAATCTTATACCACAAATTATAGAAGAAAATTATAAATTTTCTTCTTCTGTAGTACCATATTGTTTATTTAAAAAATAGTTTATGTTATTACAATTGTCCCAATTTTTTTCTCTTTCACCCAGCCTGCCCCCCACTTCCACAGTCTATTCCTATACCACTGTCCATGTCCATGGGTCCTTCACGTATGTTCTTTGACTAATCCCTTCACCACCGGCCTCTTACAGCTGTTGGTCTGTTGCATGTTTCTATGCTTCTGGTCCTATTTTGCTCATTAGTTTTTATTCATTAAATTCCTCTTATGAGTGAGATTATCTTGCAAAACACTTGTAACCAAAACAGTAAAATAAGAAATACTTTAAAGTTAAGTATTTCCTAATTGTGTAGAATCTTATACCATCTTTGATAAAACTAGTCAGTCAGGTTTGTTGAATATAGGAAAAAAGCTAATTCTGGTCATCTCTTTAAGGACGTTCAATTGTATAGACAACATAATGTAACACCCTTTCAGCAATCTCTGATTGATTGTAAACCACCGTAATTTTGGTGCTGACTGAAGGAGCAATATAGTGTATCCCAAAAGTGCATTTGCCTAGGACTTTTTGGCTTCTTCCATAGATAATTCAGCAGACATTAGTTTGTAATTGAACTGTATTGCTTTCACTGGAGAAACAAAAATTATATATGTATTAACTTTTCTTTAATCTTATCTCTCTTCACCTTCCTTTACTGTAAATATCTTATGCCATTCCTCTATGTCAATAATTTAATTTTAGTTGCATCTGTTTTTTTCTAATTTATTTCATAAGGCTATTTTGGTTCTTTTTTCCCCACTTAGATCAGCTGTCTCCTTTATCATCTCATTTAGTTATTTTATTTTGGCTTTGAATTCTTGTTTTAATGAACTCATGTTTTCCTGTTGAATTCTGTTTGAAAAGTAGTTTTGAGTATGGCTGTCAGATACAAGATGCCTGTTAAATTTGTGTTTCAGGTAAACAATGAATATTTTGTCTTTGTGTAACTGTCTCATGCAATATGTAGGATGTTTTAATGCTCAAAGTTATTTGTTGTTTACATGAAGTTCCATTTTAACTTTGTGTACCCTACTTTTTCTATCCTTATTTACTAAATCTGTGGAGGGTTTCTTTGTGCAGTATTTTCCTCTCTCTTTGCTACCTTTTCTTACTTTTCCACTCTAGTAGGTTTGCATAGCTATCCTGGTATTTCTTTTTTTCTTGTCAGCCTTCAATGTTTTTTGTTTCTTTTTAATAATCAGCATTTTACTATTTCAGTGTTTCTAATTCATTGATTTTAACTAAAAATTTTAGGAACATGGCTCTCATGGTTGAGAAGACAAACTGTACAAATGATCTGTATTTTGTTCATATGGCTTGGACCAACTTTTGGCTAATATGATTGCCTCCTTCATATGAGTGCTCTGCATCTCAACTAATCCAGCTTTAATTCTTATATTTAAGAGAAAAATGACAGGAATTTGGCAAGTAATTTTCTAATTATGAGAAAGAACAGAACAGGTTAACATTGTAGGGCAGAAATTTTATTTTATTTTTAAAAGATTTCATTTTTTTTTTTAGAGAGAGGGGAAGGGACAGAGGCTGAGAGGGAGAGAGACATCAATGTATGGATGCCTTTCATCTGCCTCCAGCTAAGGACCTAGCTGGAGACCTGGCTTGCAACCTGGTTATGTGCCCTGGCTGGGAATCAAACCAATGACCTTTGGGTTTGCAGGTGGGTGCCTTATTCACTGTGCCACCAGCCAGGGCCTAGGACAGGAATTTTTAAAGAAGCATATTTGAGCTTTGGATTCAGTTTCTTCATCTTCACAATAAGAAATATGTCTACATATTTTACAATACTACTTCAGGGTTTTGCATCCTTTTTATTTATTTGGAATTAGCATTCAGGTTGATTTTTAGTGGTGCACTGAGTGACTGAATGTTAAATGGCTGAGTTGATAAAACAATATGGGATTGGTGATTATGAATTTTGGGAATAATAACAATAGTTGAATTTTTATTTTAAGATTAATGAGTATAGTTTTTAATTAAGAAGTTTATCTGTTGAATTTTTCAAGTTTGGCATTCTATTGCAAAAAAAACAGTATTATGCCAGCATTATAAGTTACTAGATCCCTCCTTCCAAAGAAAAGGAACACCATATATTTTTACTTTCAACTGGCATTTAATAATGAAATGAACACTTTTATTTATGCCTACATACTATGAGAAAAAGTTTCCTAGTAAATATGCTATATTGGAACAGATAGAACTTTGTATCAGGATTCATAGTTTGTAGGAATATCATGCTCTAATTCTTGAAAATGACATCTGTTTATAACACTAGTTATTTCAGTAGAGGTTTGTTTAACACTTTTCCTCTGTAGACACAATACTTAGGAAAATGTCTTCCAAGTCATTTTGTCAAAGTATGTTGTTTTCAAATTTAATTAATGGAATGCTTTTTGGGGATTACTAGAGGGGAAGGGGTTGGCAGAAGGTAAAAGAGGATAAAGAGGGGAATAAATGACAACTTGACTTTAGGTGATGCACACACAATATCATATACAGATGATGTGTTACAGAATTATACACTTAAAACCTATATAATTTTATTAACTAATGTTATACCAATAAATTAAATAAAACAATGAGATAAAATAATAAAAGAAGCTGGGGAAAAATTTTTGGGTACATCATTTTTCTTTAAGATATTTTTCTTCATAATTTTCATATACTTTATTATGTCTGGATCAAAGCAGACTTAGATGTTATGCATAATTTTAGTTTTTCTTACTAATGAGATTTTGAGTTGTAAAGTTAACATTCTAACATTATTAATTTATTCTCACAGATGTGAAGAATTCCTAAGCAGGAGTTTTTCTTGAAAACCTCATGAGCTAAATGGTATTAAATAAATAATAATTGAATTCATTTCTCCAGGGTAATTATAATTAAAATTGTGAATGCTAGTTGTTTTTTTTTTTTAATTTTATTGTTGTTGTATTACATCCATCCCCTTTTTGCTCCCCTCTGTCCCCCTCCCCACCCACCCATTCCCCAAAGTCAATCCCACCTGTTGTCCATCTCCATGGTTCCTTTATACTGGGTTCTTGTCTAAGCTGCTCCCCTTCTTTGCCTCTGCCTCCCCGATCCCCTTAACCCCATTCCCCCTGACCACTGAAGGCCTATTCCTTGTATTCATATACTTGGTTCTGTTTTGCTTGTTGTTAGTTTTGCTCATTATTGTCCCATGAATGCTAGTTTTAAAAATAATTCCGCAAAATTTAAAATTGTGATATACTCTAAAAATACCTACTATTCAGCTTTATAGTATTATTTGGAAATTTTATTAATATTGACTCTGGGGACAAATGGTTTTTTTATTTATCTACATAACACACTCTCTTTATATTCACATTAACCGTGAATTCTTTTCTTACTCATTTATATTGAAGTTTTAAATTATGTGCATATATATTTATCAGCTTTCATAACCATCGTCAATTATTCTGGCATCTTACTGTTTGAATAATAAATGCATATCTATATTTCAACTTCTTGATACATTTCAACGTCTAGTAAACATAAGATTTTCATGCATTACAGGTGTAATATGGTATGTGAAAGGGATCACTCACAGAAAGTACCAATAAATCCTAACGGCAGCCTTATTTGTTTTACTAAAGTTATGCTGTTGATTTGATAGTATGTGATCTACGTCATGATAAAGCTATTTGCGCTCCAGTTTGGGAATGTCAGAAACGACATTATTGTGGTCCTTATTCTCCTTGGAGGGTATGTCCCAGGATCCCAGTGGATGCCTGAAATCATAGTACCAAACCCTAGAGACTATGTTTATTCTCTGTATCCATATCTGTGATTAAGTTTAATTTCTAAATTAGACACAGTAAGACGTTGACAACTAGGAATAGAAGAGTTATAACAGTATACTGTGATGAAAGTTATGTGAATGTGCTCTTCCTGTCAAAATATATTATTATACTGTGACACTGGACAAAAAGGGTTGATGCCCATTCCCGGTGGGATGGAGAGTTGTTGCATGAGATTTCATCGCACTGCTCAGAACGGTGTGCAATTTCAAACATGTGGATTGTTTGTTTCTGGAACTTTTTCTTTCCTGTTTTCGGACTGCAGGTGACTGTGGGTACCTGAAACTGTAGAAAGTGAAACAATGGATAAAGGGGTGGGAGCTCCTAAATGTAGGAATTTGGGCTCTTGCTTTCCGTAGACCGAGACGGAACTTGACAACCAAGAGAGTGGATTTAGGCCACACTGACACTAATGTTGACCTGGTGCTGCCCTTGCTGGAGTGAATTATCTTACTTTTTAGCAACTTCTCCAGCTTCTCAGCTCTATCCCCTTCCTCAGCCTTTTTCACATAAAATAGTCATTTATTATTGAGGATGATTTTTAAGAACGTACGAAGGGGTATTCCATCGCTAGAGAGGGAAAAACATGTCTTCCAGGCCCTGCTTGGGGATGATAATATGCAGTATTTACTCTTGACTCTCTGCCTCTGATTGATGCCCCCCATTAAGCCTATGAATCAAGCAAATGAGCATTGGCAGTAGTAACGAATAAAGCCCCAGAGTACTTCTATCATAATTTAGCATCATTGAAGATTAGAGTTGTCAGGAGGGAGAAGAACCAAACAAAACGCTGGGTATATGTCTTCTTTTAAGAGCTATATTCTATTCAGTGTATCATTTAAAAATAAAATACAGGTTTCTAAAGCAAAATTAAACATCCTATGTACATACTAACCAGGCTCAATGAAGACATTTCCCCTGGTGACTCTACCTGCTAGGACCAGTTCTGTGTCTCCACATGCACCCCTTGTCTAGCAGGGTCACGGGCCAGCTTAAGGCCAGGGTCAGAACTTTCCTGGTGCCAAGCGGTCCCAACGGGTCCCTGAGGGCAGCCCTCTCATTGGGATGTCAGGGCAGTGGTCCCGCTGGGCCTGGTGCACCAGGCCACATCTGGACCCCAGGCCCACCTCTCTTCCACAGGTGGGCAGGTGGCCTTTCCCAGTTTAAAAAATTTTTGTAACAATATAACTAAAAGCCCCCTGTGATGATAAAGGTGGCATATCTACTGTCATTTGGTTCCATGGAGGTGCTGTCCGCCCAGGCCTATAGCAGCTGCCCCACTGTCCCTCCACATTGCTGATTTTCCCTTTCTGCCTTTTGCAGCCCCACATCTGGAGGGGCAGCGGCAGCCTCAGTCTGTTTCCTATTCTGAGGGGATTTTCCTTGACAGGTGGGCAGCAGCCTTCCTTATGTTGCAATGAACAGCCTAGGTGTGAGTTTATACTGCAGGGGTGGCTAGCAGCACAGCTCAGCAGACAAGGGACAGGCACTTGTACCACGGTGATGACAACTTGTTTTTGTTCATTCTTTTGTTTTATTTTGCTTTCTAATGGAATTAGAGGAAATAGGGAGTCTTCAGGGAGTGTGTCTATGTACCATGAATTAGTCCTGTATATGTTTATTTTTTAAATACCACCCCTAGTTTTTTAATTCGGATGCAGTACGGCTTTTGGAAGGATGTGAGACTCAGGAGGTGTCTTGCTGTTACACAGGAAGAGGGTGGTGAGCAGACTCGGGCCTCCTGAGTTATCAGGCCTGCTGAGAGGATGGGCATCCTGCCAACAGCTGTTACGAAGGAAACTAGCCCCACCTGTTGTTCAAATTCATTCTGCTCCAGTACGACAGGATTGCTGTCCTTGGAAGTGTCTCCCTGGTGGGTGTTTCTCTGGCTCCGGGCAGCAGGACAAAAATGATGTGAGAAAGTTTAAGGAAAAAAATCACATCTAAAAATGTGTAAATCTGTTGAACGCTGATGTAGGCGATCAGCTGAGGTTGTGTCGTTTTATTCTCAAAGCTTTGCCAAGTTGTGGCACGTGTTTATTTTGGCTTTGTATTATTAGTATGTATGTCTGTGCCAACTAAAGTTGAACAATTCGCTTCTTCGTTTAATTGCCCATTCATGTTCTAGTGCTCCATTTACTAGCTGTTATCTTGTCTGGGTTTCCGTTAACCTTATTTGTAGAATCATGCTAATAGTGACTCGTAGCCTTGCTGTAAGGAATAAATCAAATACTGTACATAAAACAACTAGCATATTTATTGATATGTAGTATTCATTAAACAGATACTTGGTTTTTTCCCCACCTTTTGTGTATCTTAGCCTATGATTGGCATTCTAGTGTTGGTCTCAAATAACACCCTAGGTCATTAGGTACTTTTTATTTTTCATGTGCTTGGTTAAGTACAGCAGAGAAGGAGGCAATGGAAAAATCTCTGGGTATGTTTGCTTAATCTTTCAGGAGCTTCGGTATACAAGAACTATCAGTCACTGGGAAAAATAGAAACACAGAGGTTTTGTTTCTAAGCACAGTTCTAGTAGCAAAAATGAATGGTTTCTATTATTTACAAGGTTCGTAATTTAATGTGAGAAAGGGACACTATGCTGATATGTGTGATTAATATGAGGGCTTGCACGGAAGTTAAACAAACTTTACAGAACGTAATTGAATTTAACAAACATTATTGAACACCTTCTCCGGGCCAGACTCTGCTCTTGACCTGAACTCGCCAAGGGTAGAAAATAAGTTCATTTTAGACATTACATTCCCCTGGTTCTCCAGGTGCCTAGCCACTTGGTCCGCACCCTCACAGAGCCCACAACTGAGTAGGAGATTCCTGTTTTAGAGAGAATTTAAAATTTTTTCATCATCATTCTCATCATGCTAGTACATTCCAAGCACTAGCCTAAGAACTTCGCAAGGGACTTTAGAAGTTGTTTATTACCTCAGTAGCCATTTCTGAATAGGTTATAATTCAATTTCTCACAAAGAGCACGTAAGGTGTAGGTTCCTCTGAACGCAAAGTTATTTTTATTTAGTGGGATTCAAACCACATCATCGGGTTTTTAAAAGACAAACATTACCAAGTGGGAGTTCAGGCCAGACTGGTTTCCTTGGCCTGTGAATGTGTGAGCGAGTGAAGAAGCAAATTGGCTGTATGCATGGTGTGCGTTGTTTTCGCTTTTGCTGTAAGCTGTTATATGTGAGCACCTTTGCCCAATTGAAAGCCAATGATTAATGGCAGTTGGTAGACTTGTATTTGTCTATTCTAAATATCTGCACCTATGTGTCTCTAGCTGTCTATATGCATTTCAGTATACTAAAATTTAAGCTTCTATAGATTTATTTGGAGTTAGATTATATAAGCATTGAAAATGTGTTCGTCCTGCTGAGCTTTAGTTGGAACATATTTAGTCATAGAGGTTAAATGCAGAGGATTTACGTTTATGATGAAAGACAAGAACTTTAAAAATTGAATTTCATTACAACTGCTGCTGTCATATGTTATTTTAGTACCCACATGAACGGCGTTGTTGAGAAACTTGATACCTGACAGTGTGTATAATCTCCAATTAAATTCTCAACGCTAAGAAATCATTTTATGATAAATATAGACGATTCGGTATTTAGAGCCTCATTGTGTAATTTGCAATTATTTTTGTAGACAAAGACAAGCAAAGGCTTCCTGTGGTTGGAGTTGGCACCTAAAGACTGAAAATCAGATTTGAATTAGTTCTTTCTCTCCCTTCATTCCTTTTCCTCACAAGGGCCATTTACACCCAGCAAGACCCATCTTTCTGAATTACTACTTTTGCTATGGCCTTTCTCCATTCAAAACTCCTTGGTGAGGTTTCAACTTAGGGTAGGTAAGATAAACCAACAGTACCCTGTCTCCTCTGCTGGAGGGTACTATCAAACCTGGAACAAATGAACGGGCCATATATTTTTTCTTTAAAGATTTTATTACTTTTAGAGGAAGGGGTAGGGAGGGAGGCAGAGAGGGAGAGAGACATCAATGTATGGTTGCCTTTCACCTGCCTCCAGCTACAGACCTGGCTGGAGAACTGGCTTGCAATCTGGTTATATGCCCTGGCTGGGAATCGAACCAGCGACCTTTGGGTTCGCAGGCCAGCACCTTATCCACTGTGCCACCAGCCAGGGCTGGGTCATATTTTTAAAGGCTCCAGAAAGCAAGTAGTAGCAGATGGATAGAGGAAAAACAGAAATGAAAATACTTGAAAAGTGGTGGTCAGTTTACCATGTTTTTCCTCTGGTAAGCATCAACTTGGGGAAACTCCGAAGTGGGCAGCAACATGGACAGAAAGGCTCCAGAAGGAGACCTGTAGTTATGGTTGAAGGAGTCAGAAAATAGTCCCCTGGTGGTGGCAGCAATGGCAGGTGGGAGTAATGGGGGCTGTGGGTGCCTAAAAGTCTTAGGATGAAAAGCTTGGTCCGGGAGGGTGCGGCAAAAAAATCTTTTTTTTTCTCTTTCTGTCCTGGTTGACCTTCAATTATAGGTACAGTTACAAAAGTGCCTAACAGGAAAGGAATAAAGCAACAAATTTCTGGCTAGAGAACTGAAAGAGGAGCCTCAAATAAGCAGAAAATACCAGGGAAATAGCCGAGAAGTGGAACCTTAGGAGACCAGCCTCATAACACTTCTAAATAAATGTCTAGGCGCACCCCTGAATTGCATATGGGTATATCTAGTCTAGGAATTCTGAAGACTCAAAAAAGTTAGGAGCTATAATACCCTACAAGTTTTAGACTGGCCACTGGGTTACACAACGTAAAATTGGACTGTAAAATTAATTTACAAAATAAGCTCAGGAAAAACATCTTTTTGATGAATGTCTACCGACTTTAGATCCTCTCTCAGACTACCCAGCAAACAAGAATGGCTTCATCCTCTGGTCACGCGCTTGACTAATGGCAGTTGGCAGTCGGTCGGCTTGTACTGTCACACCCTTCTTCCCTACCTGTTTCTCATGATTGCTGTGTTCTCTCACAAGTCATGGTGCAGCTCTGCTCCCTAGCGTCTCATTCACGTTAGTTTCTCTCCATTCTCTGAAGATCCCAATCACAATGCACAGGTCTCACCAGTTTTGGTATTTGCATCCAGCATCAGATCTGGAGCTTAGTTAACCTGGCAGATGTGATTGGCTACAACTTGACCTTCTTCCCCAAAGGCACATTCAGTGTTCAGACTCAAAAAGGGGTCACTGTTTTCAACTGTGAGATTTTAAAAGTCCTTCAGGCAAGGTTGAATTTCACCCTGCTGACCTTCTGACCAATTCCCCATGATTCTAATGCCTCTGTGGTAAGAGGAACGCAGCTAGGAGCATTTACATGGGCAGAACTATAGTTGAAAGGAGATATTAAGCCATGCAAATTAACAATGAATATTCTTCATACTAACAAAGGGTATAAGGTACAGAAATGCTCGTGAATTGTATCAGGAGGGGTTGTAGTGCTATAAGAAAGAATTCCCTACCAAGAAAGTTTTCACCTTTTATAAAACATGGCTGAGGTAGGTCACAGAGGCATTTATTTGCCAGGTCTCTTGAACAGAGTGATAGATCTTTAACTGTCTGAGGTGGTTTAAGGGAAGCCTAGAGAAAAACTTGGAGATCAAGCTGGAGCCCCAGAGTGATTTCCACATGCTTTCTTCAAGGTTGGGTTGCTGTCTGCCCAGTCAATATTTAATGAAGTTGAAGATGGCCAAACTTCTTCTCTTGAGATGAGAGGCAGCTTCTCCTCCACTAATGATCTGAATTTAACACTGGCTCACTTAGGGCCAGATTCATTTGCAAAAAATATTTGATCAGCTTTGATGCTATAAAAGCCCCTCTAAAGCTAAGGAAATGCTGAGAAATGGATTATTCATGCAGCTTTGCAGAGCTTGGTGGCCAACCTGAACTGTATTTAGTCCTTGCCTAAGCATTAGCTTTCTAAGCTTATGAAACATTTGTTACATATAGTAAGTATATTTCATGCAGTTATGACCTGTTTCCAGTTGTCTGAATGGAAGATTCTTGCTCTT
Source organism: Noctilio leporinus (assembly GCA_004026585.1). Lineage (NCBI taxonomy): Eukaryota > Metazoa > Chordata > Mammalia > Chiroptera > Noctilionidae > Noctilio > Noctilio leporinus. The sequence continues at coordinate 120,847 of PVIW01002893.1, read as the reverse complement.
TTTTCGTGTGTGTGGAAATTGAAAGGCAGATGGTAAAGCCCAGAAACCCTTGCCTTATTTTTTCATTAAGCTCTTGGCTAATTTCTGATATGTCAGAGGTTTAATCAACTTTGGTTTCAACAGCTTGAGAAATTATTTCATTACCATTAATAAAATCTTAAACCATATTTTTACTACATGAAATGATATCTAATATCAAGTAATTGCAATTTCATATTACAGACATTTGTGGAGTCGAAAACTCATTACTTCCTTTTAAGGGAAATTGGACTTCTATAGAATGTTAAAGGAAATAAAACTAAGAGCAAGATTCTGAAAGATGGTCATGAGTCCTCTAAGTCTTTACTAATGAGAGGGAGAGTTATAATTTCAAATCTAGGCCTAGGACTGGAGTAGTGAATTTCTAAAATGAAATGTATGGCAGGCCCTCCAATCAACCTGCATTTTTCTCTCCATGTCTTGTGGTTCCTCTGAAACTTTCCCAGTGCTGTGTAGTATTGATGAGCATGGCTATGGTCATCAGATCATGGGTTACCACCTAATACTTACTAGTTATTTGTAGTATAATGATGAACCAGGTGGTTCTTTACCTCCATCCTAGAGAATACCCCTCCTGCAAACAGTAGAGAAAGAAAGAGATTGCAATTAGTTAGGGGTGAAGATTATAAAGAACCAGCCTCCTCATCTTGAAAACAAAGATAACATCTGTATGATCATATGAGGGGGGCCACAAAAAACCCAGAATTATCTTCTGGGGGGCAGACCCCTTATAGTACAAGCTTCTCCCACTAGGTGTGTCCTAGAAACACATCTGTATCAGTGCATTAGCTGATGTTGTTGTGAGGGGCTGTGTTCAGCTTCAGTGAATTTTTTTGAAGACTCTTTAAAAAGAGAGGCATTTGCCCACTTTATGATGGGTGATTTACAAATACCTGCTCACACCACGCTGAGTGTTTGGTAGTTTTTGACCAAAAAATGGCACGATCCCCATGTCTCACCCTCCATATTTACCTGATCTTGCCCCGTGTCACTTTTTTTGTTTTCCTCATGGAAAAAAAGTCATCAAAGGGAAAAATTCTTGCCAATATGAAACAGGTGAAACAAACAAACAAACAAACAAAAAAATGGCATAAGCACTGAAAGGCATCAAAATCAGTAAGTTCAAAAACTGTTTTGAGCATTGGAAAAAATGTCTTGATAGGTGTATTCCATCAAATGAAGAGTACTTTGAAGTTGACCAAAGTTAAAACATGTACGAAGAATAAGTACACAATTTTTTATAAATAAATTCTGGGCATTTTGGGTCACTCCTTATTTATTATAAATAAATGAAGTGATTTATATAAAGAAATTAGCAGATGGCAATACATTAAAAAATGGGTTCATAACAGTGGCAAGAAAAGAGATACTTAAGAGAAAAATGAAAAGACATTAATTAGGTCACTTGGTATCATTTTCACTAAGAAAACACAATAAGCCAAACAAAATGTTTTTTGCTCCTTCCTGCCTATTAAAAAGGTTAGGAAGTGGCTGGAAGGTGGCTTTGAGTCTGGCTCCTGGGACATCGCACCTTCAAAATGTTGGAATTTTACGCTTCTTGGGAATTTCACCAAAAATTGGGATGTCATCACTTGTAGAATTCTAGGGATTTCTTCTCATTCTAGAATATGGACAGTGTTTTTTTGAATCAGAGAAAATAAGAATGGTGCTTACTGCCAGGAAGTGAGATTCAACTTGGTCAGAAAGTTTTTTCTTTCACAAGTGTACTAAAAATACCTGCCACCCTCCTATCCGCACCCTTCCATACACAGCTTTTCTTAAATACCTCTCACCAGAGACAGTTTCGTCTCTGCTGAGAAGAAAACTGTGCATAGACTACATGACCTCACCCCCTTTCCAATCCCACTAACTTCCCTTGCAAAGTTAGTAGTATAGTGGCCAGTCATTTGAAGACTAGCCTCTAACTTCAGACATGGCCTTGTTTGAAAAGGCAAGATTTTTTGGGTTTGGAGAATTTGGCATGGAGGGTAAGAAGTGATAAGCAGTGAAGTTGAGGGTTCATGATACAGAGAAAGACCAAGATAGTGATTGTGTACAATGAGTTAAGCTGACATTATGGGAAAGTAGAAACTGTGAACATGAATAAGTATGATTTACAACACAGAGATAGTTGATTTTTAATGTAGAAAAAGACAGAATAGAAAATGAGAAAGTCAAAGTATGGAAAGGAGGAAAGGAGGTAGATTTCTGGGACCCTTGAGATTGGCTGAATCCATGTAACTCTATGCCTTTAGAGAAGATTATGTTCTAGGGCTTTTGTTTGAGGATAAGAAGATACAGGAGATCACAATTCTGTTGGAAAAATCAAATGTGGAGTGCCTCCTATTTCTCCATGGTATTGGGTGGGCCAAAAAGTTGGTTTGTTTGTTTCCTATAAGATGGCTTTAGTAGTGCTTAGTTATTTTTAACTTCATAAAACAGTTTTGTTAGATTGTATTGTGACAGCTGTCATATAAGCATGCATTTAAAGAAATTATCAGAAGTGGTGAATTTTGCATAGCCATTTATTTTAGTATAGGAGATGGGAGAAAACAAGCAACTTTTTTTTTTTTTTTTTTTTTTTTGCCATATTGTGCTTTATTGTTTAAGAAGGGTAAAAATACAACTGAGAAACAAACATAAACAAAAGATTTGCTCAGCGTAGGGAGAAGGTGCTGAGATTGTCAAAAGTGGTTGGTGGAATTTCATGCTGGGGATTTCTTGCTCAATGGTCAGGTAAAGCCTTTGAGGTTGAGAGTGATTAAATCAAAACATGAATGGGGAATGTTGTACCATGCAGGAGATAGCTGACATACTCGAAGTATCCAAATCAGTAAAGTTTTGGTGAAAATGTAAAACATGTCCTTTATTTTACAGAAAAAAACTAAATGGACTTTTTGGCTAACCCCCTAAATGCACAAAGCCTCATGGCTTCCCAAAGATACAAACAAGAGCAGGGGCTCCCCCTGTGGTTTTAGCCACCCAAACATCTGTTCCTAAATTTGCTTTTCTTTAGTGAATGTGAATAAAGAGGAACCACTTTGTCAAATGGATATAAGAGGATGTCTCATTTGTTTAAAAACAGTCATTGACATCATTGATGTGTAATATCCTCTGCTGGGTCCAGTGTGAGGTCCATTATGGAGTAAGGACTGGACTCAGGAACAGTTTACAGTATAATGTTAGAGAAGGATAAGTAAACAGATTCTACAGTGCAGGGCTGTCTGATAATAAAGATGGTGTTGTAGGAACTCAGAGGAGTTCCACACTCAGCTTAGTAGTTCTAGAGAAGAAAGAGTAAGAAAGTTTCCTCAAAGGATTACACCTAAGCAGAATCATGCATGACCTGTCTGCAAATTCAGCCAGGAAAAGGGCAAATGGAAATGCATGCATGTTGGCCTCCATAGAAAAAAGAGAATGGGGTGTTCAGGAATTGCAAAAAAAAAAAAAGAAGAAAGAAAATTAATCTTGTATTCCTGGATCACACTATGTGAGAGGAGGAATAATGAAAAATTTGTTGGGGGAGAGAGATGGTTCAGAAGCCAAGGCTGGGACATGTGAGCTATTTTATGGCATAGTATGTGGTTTGGAGGTGATCCTTACCACATGGGGTTTCAAAGAAACGTATGTTCTTATTTGCAGCGGGGAGTTGGAGAAGTGATCAGCCTGGAGAAATATTAAAATAATGGAATATACTGTACTTAGAAGACTCAGCCTGGTACCCTGATTTCTATATCAGTGTCTCAGGGGTGGGGGGCAGTCTGTGAAGCAACATGATATTCATGAGGGACAGTAGTTTGTTCCAAAGGAATGCCAGTGGCATTGGGATGCATAGTTGAGTTGCTCAGTGATGTACAGGGACAGGGTAAGCAGTAGAATTCAAATGGGTTTTGAAAATAGAAGAGAAACCTGGGGGAGATAGAATTTCAGCTTCCATCTCTGTAAAAAGCATATAACCAGGTGTTTGGTTAACTTGTGCTAAACAACTAATTTAAGTTTTTCATGCTTTCAATTCTAGGAAAACAGGTTGAGAATTATTTACCTTGTGTATAGATTTAAGAGCTATATTTTAGTAGTTGTATTGTCCAGAAATCTAATTTTGAGTGGATAACCAAAATCAATCCAAGTTCTGTCCTTGATTTAGGAATGTGGAGAAAAATACTTTGTTTACCTTGCTTTTATGCATAGCAGAGAGGTGTTTAATAGGTAAACACAAAAATTTTAAAAAACCTAAGTCACAGTCAATTTGCCCTAATTTTTATTAATGTTCCAACATATTCCTATGGGCGACAAACTTATAGACACTGAAAACCAGGTTTGCCATATACGTTCATATTAAATGTGAAGAAGGTAAAGTTGCTTCTTCAGTCACCATGTTTAACGACTACATTAGATTTGGCTGATGTGGATAACTATACTGGGTACCCCCCGCCAACATACCCATAGAAAACATTGGCAATAAACACAGAATAAACTACCTTGAATGCAGAAAAACATTCTTCAGTTAAAGTACATGAGAATAAGAGTGAATGATGGAAGCATAGGGACTAATTAATGCTGATCCATTTTGGAGCCTCCTTAATTGCTCAGTGATATAGATTGCCTAGCTGATGGCATTGACTGTAGTAATGCTCTGGGGCCACTGAATATAAATATTTGACCAAAAAGTATATACTTTATTTTGCCTACCATGCATCCTCAAAGCTTAGCACAACACTTGGTAAGTATATACTTTACAGACATAGGGTATGCATATAAGCACTTGCAAACATACATGCATGCAATATATATAAGTGAGTGAATGAGTGAATGAAGAAATGAATACAATAATGTTTTCACTCGTCACCATGGATTGAGGATAATATTAATAAGAAGAGCACCCAGGGACTCTGGATTGAGCTCCACACACTGGGTCACCCAACTGCTTGCTTTGTGCAGTAATTGTAGCAGTGGAACAGAACTGAACAACCAGGATGGTTGTTCTCATGTTTCGGGGATCAAACGTCTTTTCATCACGAAGACTACTGGGTGGCCTCTGACATGATGTGTTTAGTTATCAAACATGTCAGCTAATACCATGGAGAGACCACATGTATTAAAAGTGACAGACCTAACAAGGGTCAGGGATTAAAGGTGAGTTGCAAAGGGCTTTCATTGCATTTCTGTTGTTGTAACAGTTTCTGGTAGACAGTACCCAGGAACAAAGAAGAATTATGGGAACTCATGGGGAGCAGTAGTTCTCTTTCTCAGGCTGCTCAGGAATTTTTTTCGACATTCAGCTGAATATGCTTGAAATGCTGTGATAATTATTCCATCTGTGTTGTTTGTGGGACAGCAATAACACACATTAGGAATGTATACAGTTTTTTCTCATTGTTTCACTTACCCAAATTTTATATTTTCTCATTGTAAAGGTAGTATAAGTACATTTTTTAAATTAATGATTTAAGGAAACTCTAATACAGAAAGTCAAAATGCTGTATATTACAACACCCTAAATATAACACACTTACTGTATATTCCTCTTGGTAAGTTTGAAGATGGTGTTTTATTACTTTACCAGACATTTAGAGGGCTTCCTTTAGCCTATTGCTATGTTATACACTATGGTATAGACAGAATTTATAATGAATCAGGAATGTATAAACATGGGGAAAATCTAATGACATTATTCTGTGTCCAGAAATCTAAGCCATATGCACAGCAGTGGTAATATGATTGTGAGTTCTTTGAGGACAATGGTCAATATCTTTACCTTTGGATCCCCAAGGCTGTTGATCAAAATATTAACCTAGGACACTGAAAGAATGAATGTTTATTGAGTAAATGGTTAATTACGTACATCAATAAAGTCAATAATAATCCATCAAGGGAAAGAGAAATATGTCCTGCAGTTACTAACAAGCTTTAAACAGATATTATTTTTAAAACACTTAGATAACAACATTTGGAAGTTATGAGCAGAACCAGAGGAAATTTGATCAAGTTATTGGAATTCCATTCCCCCTCTGATTTACCTGTTGCTTATGTGGTGTTGGAGCTATTGGGGTTGTTGCTATCTTATAGGTCAGTCTTACATGTGGCAAGTCACTGGGTAATTGAGATAAGAAATAATCAGAAACTATGATATATCAAGAAGATAGCACCACCTGCCCTGATATTTGTTGGTTCTTTCTAATCTCTACCTAAGGTAGAGCTGAACTTAGGGGCCCACTGACTCAAAAACAACCATTTCTCTCACAAAGTAGCTTTTGATTTTCTAAAAGCAGCTTCAACCTTCATGTTTTGGACTCACTGGCTAGAGTGTTATTATTCTCAAAAGTTCTGGGATAAAAACACAATCTGTTTTGTTAATCAGTTAATTTTGTTCATTAGAAACAGAAGCATGGATGTATGGAACAGACTGACAGACTGACAGCTGTCAGAGTAAAGGGGAATTGAGAGGCTGGGTGAAAGAAGGTGAGGGGATTCATCAGAAATATATATATATATAATTACTAGACAAATGTGTGGTGATAGCCAGAGGGAATGGGGGATGGGAAGTAGAAGGTGGGTGAGGGTGGGGGAGTGGTGATGGAAAGAGACTTTGCTTGGGGCAATGGTACATGGATGCAGTGTGCAGGTATTGTTTTGTTGAGTTGTATACCTAAAACCTGCATGGCTTTGTGAACCAATGTCACCGCAATAAATTCAATTTAAAAAGAGACAAAATCCATGATAGTTTTGAGGCCAGTATTTGTGTGTGTGTGTATGTGTGTGCGTGTGTGGTCAGTTCCATTCAAAATTAAGCTCTCTCCTTCTGGGAATCAATATAAGAGATCTACCATTATAAAAGATCTATGGTTAAGGGGCCTGACTAAGCTCTACATCCCCACTTTATTTCTACACAGGTAATTTCATTCAAAATCTAGTTGCTATTTCAGGATTATAGTATGGCAAAGCATTTGCAGAAGGCAAATACAGAACCTAAAGTTATTATTACCACATTTGGCAAATTATATAATCTGGGTCCATATTTTTCTCTTCCCTTCCTCTTCCTTTGTCACAAAACTCATGGGAAAGCATTTTCCTGCTTTGAGTAACTGTGTACTCACTTGGCTGTTTTGAGATATTATGTATTTCTTGTATCTGTTAACCCAAAGGTAAACTCAAAATGGAAGACTGGCTCGATGCACTAGACGCACGGTGGTGGTTTCCTTGTTGGCAAAATATAAGATCATAGGTCTGTAGGCTAAAAACTTTGTTTATCTTGTCAGTAGACTAGGTAGAGGTAGGTGGTTCTATCTCTGATTCAAATTCATGTTAACACAGTTCACATATTGAATTACGTACAAACCAGGATACCAAGAGTCTTAATTACAATGATGAATATAACTGTTAATTAGGCTGTGGTGCATAAGTCAACAATAGTTCACAGGATCTTCTCTCTATTGCCAAGAAACATGGGACTCTAAATTATAATCACAATACCACATTATCAGTTTACAATGAGAAATGTATCTATCTGATGAGAACATTGCTTGAGTTGCCTGATAAATCATTCTCTGTAGATTAATGACATGGGTTGCCAAGTTTTCTGAAACTTGCTAAAGAATACGATTTAAACAATGGAAATGATTCAGTCTTATGTTTTGTCTTCCAACTAAGATGGTTTTAACATCCCTCCACCCAGACTGGCCTTGCCAAGAAAACTGTGCTATAATAGTCCCTGTGACCAAAGTAGACAAATACATGTTTGTTTTCTGCTTTCCCTTTCCTGTGCTTTTGTTTACCAACTGTCTCTCTCCAAAAAAGGACATGATTGAGCTTTTATCTACCATGGTATTGATTCATCCAACTTCAATTAAATTTCAGCCCTTCAGCCCTAAGATTACTTCTGTATAATCTTTATAGGCATTCCAAATGCTCAAATCAAATATGGAGTTTATCGATCTAACCCCTTTATTTGCTTAATCACATCCTTTATTTTCAAATCCTGGAAATCAACTAATTGCAGCTCACTGGCACTGAAAAAACTTCTATTTGTTTATTACATTTCCCAACATGACCAAAGGGGCAAGACTGTGAGAACCAAGGGACATGAGTGTGTTCTCTGCCTCTGATATTTGATGTAAACTGAAATTAAAACAGGGCTTGTTTGAAAAAACAATCCCAAAGAAGTAAAAACCTAAACTGACATGTTTTTAGCAATAGTAAAGAAATTTAAATGATTTGGGGGATGATGGCATTTTTCACATAAATGAATGACTCACATCCCATCTTGTGGAATTATTCATGGAATGGCTCCATAATTTTCAGCTATTTCCTAACACAAATGGAGATATACAAAGCATCACCCAATGTAGTTTCCATGTGCCACCTTCAAAGATGTAACCTTCTTCAAAATAAAGAAGACAAAAATCAGAATAATCACATTATCTTTGACCCATGACCGAAAATGATCAATTTCTTTTTGTAATCCAATATGACAAGCGCTTACAATTTGTGAGAATAGATCTCTGTATAGAGTGTTTATATGCAAAGATTAAAATAACCTTGAGTTTTGAAGCTGTTCCTATGTGATGACATTGTACTTGATCAGTTATTGATTTTCCTTTCCCACTTATTTATTTTGTATTGAGCCTTACACTGAAGAAAGGTCCAGTGCTTCACACCAGGTCCTGCATGTTTGAACTTTACAAAGGTTCAAAGGTTTGCACATGGCCTGGAACAGTAAACATTTGTCCTCAAATCATCCTTCAGCTTCTGACTTGGCTTGTGACTTCATTGCCACCTCATTAATATGGACCACTGGGTGTGAATTTGTCAAAACAAGATACATCAGGAGCACTGACTGAGATGTTTCATGGTTAGAGACTTTGCCCTACTTCCCTGCCGGGCCTCTTCATGTTTCTTAAACTTCCAGCTTCAAGAGACTAGTTTGATAAACATGCCCTGTCTTTTAGGTCATTGGGTTAAGTATCAGTTCAGTCTTTTTGAACTTTTCACTTTTTCTGTGTAAGCATAAACAAAGTACTTATTGGGTTCTAAAAGTAAATGTCTATGAAGAAAAAGAATCTTATTGAAATAGTGCAGTAAGCAAAATATCTGGATGGCTACTAACCTTGCCTTTTTTGGTTGCCTTTTGGTGAAGGATACCTCATCTTCATGTTCTAGTATTTACACCTTTTAAGAGTTTTTTTCATTAAAAAATAAAGAACACAGAGAAGGACCATATTTAATCTTGATTATTTAATTTCTGGTGGTAAAACTTGATAGAGAAAGTAGAAGAAAAACTTTAGGAACTGAAAACCGTAACTTAAGAGAAATGCCTGTAGATATATAAAAGCTCTCTCTCTATAAAGACCCCATGTAGAAAAGTTACACACTTATCAAATAAATAAGGATCTCAGTTTACAAATATCTGGTACAATAAATGTGTTACACACACACACATATACACAAACACTCAGTAGACCCTGGCCAGGTAGCAGAGTTGGTTAGAGCTTCAGCATATGCCAAAGTTGTGGGTTCAATCTTGGGTTAGAGCACATACATGAATCAACCAATGAAAACATAAATAAGTTGGAACAACAAATCAGTCTCTCTCTCTCTCTCTCTCTGACTCTCCAAAAATCAATAAATAAAAACAACATTCAACAGTTACTATTAATAGTATTAGACAGACAAGTACATATTTATTATCAAAGTATTACATGCCAAAACACACATTAAGTAGTATCAAAATATTGCTGATGATAAGAGTCTCCTACTCTACCTTCCCCAATTCCATTCTTATTTCCTAGAAGTGTCTTGTTCATTATTGTATTTAAAATTTTTTACTAGTTCTTATTTTGGTCAATTTGGCATTTTGGTTTTAGAAAATTTATGCTGAAATTTGGAAGATGGGTTTCTACTCACCTGTACTTTACTTCCCTTCTTTTAGTACTATGCTTCTCCTTATATTAATGTAACTGTGATGTAATTATATGCTTTAGGTAGACCCTAAAGTTCCTCATTCTGGTAACTTGCAATACTCTATTCCTTACAAGATAAAGTGAGGATCTTAGTCCCATGCACTCTCCTCCACATTTTCTCATTTAAGTCTATCAACCCCTCTTTTTCTGTGTTTCGATGGTTTTCACTTTCTACTAAAATTACAACTAAGCCCCTGTCCAAAGGGTTAACTTTAAATTTAGAACAATAAACAGTATTTATAATTATTATGACCACAGATATATAATTTAACCTTAGGTCAAGAAATATGTTAAGATTACCTTTTACTTCACTTTAAAAGTCTAATGTCATGACCTTCAGTTTATTAAAAAAGACTTCTGGCTTTCAAGTTCAAATCAAAGATTTTTTTTCCCTTAACATTGTGTTGCTTAAAGTTAAGCCTCATCTCTTTTATGTATTCTAATTACCCCTATTATAGCTTCATATATTTCTTTATTCTTTTTCATATCATCCCATCTATTTGATGTGCCCTCTTTTAAGCCTATGAATATGTTCCCCAGAATCTTCCTCTTTCCTGAGCTCACAGCTCCTAGAAGGGATAGACAGCTAAAATCCTGAGTTCCATTTTATTGTTCTTTTTGTTTAAAACTGGCATTTCAATATCTTTCTATTTCTTGACTAATCTTTTCATGTTATTATAATGTATCATGAAGTATCATCCTAAGAAAAAAAATATGGAAGGTCCATAGTCTGGTTCTTATACTCACATTTGTGTGACACTTTGGTTGAACATAGAATTCTAGGTTAAACTGACTTTTCTTCCAAAAAACTGTTGATGTTGATGAGAACTCAGATCAGGCTGCCTGATTCCATTTATGTCTAAAAACCTTTAGGGTTATTACATTATTTTAGGTGTTTAAATGTTTTCAGTCACACACCTGAGGATTTTTTTTTTTTTTTTTTTGTGCTTATGTTATATATTCACTTTAGTTTCTTTGTAGATAGAGATATGTATGGCCTGCTTCAGCTAAGAGAAGTTTATTTCTATCATTTGTTTAGTAATTTTTCTCCCTCATATTCTCTCTTTTCTTTCTGAGGCTTCTAGTACTTGAATGTAAGATCTTGCAGATTTATCCTCTCCCATAGTGTCTGTCTTTGTAGCTTTGTCTGTATTTGTGTGAGTTCTTTGGCTGTATCTTTAGTCTTTGTACTATAGTCACTTATGTAAGCCATCATGTCTTAATTTCTAAGTACTCTTTCCTGTTCTGTATTTTAATTATTTGAAAGCCTTCTACTTTTTTTTTTCCTTTTGGTTGTAATAGAATCTCCACTTTGTCTAAGTGTATCAGAGCTCTTTTTCTCTTTCCTGTTTCTTAAATTATCTGTTTTCCAGCTTACCTACCTTAGTCTTTACCCATAAAGCTAATGTGCTTTATGCTTGATTGTCTGGTTAATAAAAGGGAAAATGGCTGACCACACTATAGCTTGCTTGGCTCTTATAGAACTGTTCAGCCTTAGATTTTCTACCCTGAGTGGGAATTCTGGGAACATAAGACATATGTTCATGCCTTATGGTTCATTATCAGTCTCTACCATAAGAGAATTACAGAATTGTTGTTCTTGGATGCCAACATGGTAACTAGAGCCTTATTTTCTCCTGGGAATGTGTTCAGGTGTTTTAGAAAAGCACTATCAATAATTTTTCTTTATTTTTATTTGGGATTTTGGTTTTGGATGAGGATGAGGATGATGATTTGCTTGGAATTTATCTGTTTCTTGTGATTGAGAATGGAGAGGTATACAAAAGAAGATAACAGTATACAAAACTCTTTCATATACAGAAATTATATTGGGTTCTGTTTTCAGTTATACCTTTCATTTCTTCCCTTAAATTCATTTGCAGACATTCCCACCAATTCTTTAGTCATTGTATAGCATACTTTGGACTGTGGCTTCCTCTGCCTATTCTTTCTAACAGTTCCTTTCAATCTTCCTGCATCATCATCACCATAATACCTACCCTCCTTGGCTGTTATGCAATTTTTCTGCTTTGTTTTATCCATAAAGATGGATACCTTACATTTATTATTGATATATATATTCTGTAAATAATATATTATAAATAACATTTATTTACTATAAATATATTAATAAATTTGATATATAAATATTATAGAATCTGTGAAAGGAGTCTAGGCAAAAAGTATTGTCATTTTGAACCACAATAATTACTTACCCAAAACATCACTAAGTCTGCAAATTGATGAATGGGTTCTTTATCTTTTATGTTTTGTTGTTTGCATTTTGTTTTGATTTGATTTTTTTTACTACTTAAAAGAACTTTAAAATACCAGACCTATGGCCAATCATTAGCATACTTCCCTCTGATATTGTATTACCTGAGGGTGTGATAACTGCTGATCTCTAGAATTTCTCCTGCCCTACACACCTATTTCTCAATATTATCATTTTATGATTACAGTTATTTCTGAACTTCCTTTACCTACCTGATCTATACACATTTCCTCCCAAGATTCTATAACAACTAACAACTACAGGCAATTCCAGGCTTCCTCTCTCTTTCTGGTGATGTGTAAAAGTTACACTAGTTTGTCATGTGCAGTATTATTATATACCAGTATGTGGTATATAAATGTCACCTTTTATGGTGACGTTTTCAAGTAAGAACTGTAGGCAATCATGGATCACAGCAAACTTAGGCTTTCAGCCTCTTACTGTTCACTGACCTTTTTTCTCCTCTCATAACTAGGAGAGTCATATTTCAATACATTTGATTTTGGTGAATGCGCTCAGATAAGCAGGTAAAGGAAGGGGCATAATGAGTAGCTGTCAGACAGATGAATGTTTGGGACAAAGCCCCAATATATAGAAAATGACATAGAGAATGCCTCTGTCACTGGTGGGAAATATGGACCATCCTCCATATTGTATCATATTCAAATGTAAATCACAGGGAGAAATGGTAAAAATAAAATTTAGGTAAAACAGAAACAGGAGGATGTTATAGAGGAGAGAACTGAGTTCCCAGAAAATGACATTAAATGACAGATATGCGAGTACCCAAGAGCATGTGAACTTCTGAAAGCCTCTTAGCCAGGTGTAGAACCCAAAGAATGCCTTCGGTTCATGCACTTTTGAAGCCTGTCAGTTGAAAGAAGAGCATGCTATTGTAGACAGTTTAATTGTGTTTTGTGCAGTGACCTTTTAAAAGGGAAAAGTCCTTCCAGTGTTATTTCAAGTCCACTCATGCATCTCCCCAGAGTTTGCTGGGCAGGAGGTGTGTGCGTCACACCCCACCTTCCTTCAGGGTGCGGCCTGCTTCATTGACTGGAAAGAGGGGTGCTGTTCAGATGCAACAGCAGGAGGCCTTCCTGGGCTTGTCTTCCTTGTGAGCCGATAAGATCTTCTGGACTTTGAAAAGTATATTCAGTATTTCTTCAGGCCTCTGACTGGGGGTAGCAAGTTTTGTCTAGCTTTATACAACTATCCAGCATTATTTGCACAGATCTGCGGCCTCAATCTGACAGCCTCTCGGAGGGTTCAAGAAGTAGGTATTGTTTGCATAAGAGAGGGCGCTTACCAAATAGTTCAAGGGTACATCACACAGAGAGAAGTGCCTTCTTCCTGTATTTGTCTCAAATAATCTCTTTTTCCCCTAGTCCACCTAGGGCAGATAAATTCCACTCATCCACATGGCAAACATTTCCTTATGTGCTGTTCTGTGTTAGGGGAGGTGCTCAACCCTGGGGAGATCTTCATTGTTGAGGGCTTTTCTGTGGGGCTACTTCTTTTGTGAAGCCCCCCTGAGCTCCCCAGCGCTGCTGTTCTTCTAACACAGCCGTCTATGTGACCTCTCAGGCAGCACTGGGATTCTCTGGATGCCTGCCCCCTCGAAGCCCAGACTCATGACAGAGCCTGACCCATAGCAATTAGTCAGTAAAAAGGAAAAAACATGTTGAAGATAGAATTGCTACATGAAAAGTTAGCTCTGTCCACAGCCTGAAGATGGCAATAAACATTGATTCATTGACCAAAACCACAGAAGTATCAGAATGAGGAGTTAAGATTTGAACCCTGGAAGCTTGAATTCAGAGTCGGTGCTCCTGGCGCTGTTCTAGATGGCTTCCATGTAAATAAATGGCAGGGCATGAGCAATGCTGATAACAGCTGCTGGCACTGAGCAAACACACTTGCTTGTAAAGTTTCTTCAGCTGCTTGCTACATATGCAATGAAACTTCAATGAACTCACTGCTAAAATGACGAAGCTGTAGTAGATGATCTTAGGAAATTCTTATTAGCTCCAGAATGCTCTTCGTACGTGTCCAGTGGTATTGGAATGTGACCTGGGTGTACTCTGTGTGATGAGAGAAAGAAAGCCAGGTCAGAGATGAGACAGGAAGATGTAAAAGACTTTCTGGAGATAACAGGAATAACTTAAACATTGACCAATGGGTAAAAACTTGTATAAGAATGGCAGAATTAAAAATACCTTTGGGTGGAGAAAAGCAAAAGACAAATAAATAAATAAATAAATAAAAACAAATTCTGATAGCCTTTTTACAAATAGGGACTTTGGAAATTGAGTAAATTCCCAGGGGACAGAAACTGGGCAATTCTGCCTCTATATTCCTTAAAATGGTTCATAATATGGAAACACGGAGTAGGTACAGTGGTAGCACTATGTAAAAATGTACACATCTAAAGAGCAATGATGCTGATCATGGATATGCTGAAAAATATCCTCCAACTCACCCACATTTAAAAAAATTATAACTACTTAAAAAATTGTTTCATTTTTGCTCTGTCTGGGTGGTAGCTCAATTAGTTAGAATGTCATCCCAATAATCCAAGGTTATGGTTTGGATTCCCTTTCAGGGCACATACAAGAATCAACCAACGAATGAATAAATAAATGGAACAACAAATTGTTGTTTCTTCCCCACCCCTATCTCCCAAAGTTCAATAAATAAAAATTTTAACTGTTTTTAAAAATAAAAATGCATTTAAAAATAAATACTCCTAAGTACTAAGAGGTGTAGGAACTCCTTTATCAGTAACTTTATTTTTGTCAAATGTGTCTTTGGTTATGAAAGAAAGACCTATTGTAATGTAAGTCTTTCTAATTATGTTCATGCATCCTTTCTTATCTGCCTCCTATATGGCTACAATTTTCTCTGTTAATCTTCTGATCTGTAGGTGACTATGTTATGTAGATGAAAAATTTATCTTTAGGTCTGGACTACTTCCTAAGTGAAGCACCTTGATTAATCTGCAAATTCTTCAGTTTTTCAGTCAAAGAAAATAAACCCTATTTCTGGGAAATTAGGGAGGCATATGAATAAGGTTGTGAGCTCTGCACTGAATTTAGATTCCAAGGAAGAGGATTTGAGCAAGTTTTATTGGATATACCTGGATGGATACATATGTAATTTGATGTGCCTCAGAAATTGTCCATCTGCTAAAGATAACTCATGGCAGATGGAGTCTTCCTATCCTACAAGTCAAGCATTGAAAATTCTAAGAACTCAGCAGTCATTTTGTGTCCTTTAAGGGAGGCATGTGACCTTGGATTATGCATGACTCTCTCTGGGCCTCAGTTTTCTGAACTGAAAAATAGAGATGACACCTTTCTCTCCGAGTTGTATGCAAAGGAAGAAAGATGCCTTTGGTGTCTTCCACCAAGTTTGGAAGGAACTCATTAACTGTCAGTCCTTTTCCTTCCTCTCCATGTTCCTGCATGCCATTCTAAATGATTGCATCAGGTCATTCTTTAGATCTCACTAAAAGAAATGTACTGGTCCTTCATTCTGGTGCTGTTTTTATACTTAACACAGACACACCTCTTATAAATAAGTTTTATCAAAATCATTTGATAATCTCTTTAATAAAAAAAATTCCTGGCTATAGTTGCATACTTTTGGCAACCCTTAAAAGTTGAAGTTGTTGTACTTTTTGGTACTGTGGATTAGACTCAGATGAAATCCTTCGAGAACCATATTTTCCTCATTGGAACCCTGGGGGAAAAGACTATCTGTGAGAGAAGTGGGAAAATATGCTGCCCTAAATTTAATGAAAGCTATGCTTTCAGTATTTTTTTATAGACCACTGTAAAAATGTAAATGTTCTCGAGTTATTTTTAGTTGCCCGACTCATATTTCTAACAAATGTAATTCCAGGCTGAGATGATCCAAAAGATGGTCAGAGTTACGTTGATTACCATAACAATTTTTTTGCTTGATTAGAGCATCAAAGGTGAAAATGGAATTACATAGATTTTTTTGTGCATCACTGAAGTCAGAAGTAATAATATAGAACATAGAAAAGAAGCTCCAGAATAACACGGCTGCAACCAACCTGTCTGGAAAGAGACCTTGATCAAAATGATACTTGGTGAAAGGAAAATAATTTCAGCAATCAAGTTGTTAGTGTGACCAATGCTTGATGGAAAGGATGCACCTAACTGGTCATTAGTGATGGGTAATTGGACAAGATAATGTATTCTTGAAACTGGTGTGAAAGAAAAGAGGAGATCTTACCAGTTATCTTAGGACAAAAGGCTTTAAACTAAGATTATCCTGGTAAAATCAAGATGTATGTATGGCCCACCTGGTAATAGTCCCATCATTACACATCTGCATTCTAAGCACACACATGGCATCTTGTAATGAAAGAAACACTCAACTAAGAAAACTTACATTCAAAAGCTTTCAATAAAGCTGTGAAGGAAAATTTGGTAGGCCAAGATGGGAGGGAAATTCAGGACCCCTTGCTAGGAGTGCTGCAGTGAAGCACAGAGAGTGAATTTTAAACCACTTTTAATGTCCTGAGTCTTAAGGTTTCCCTGGGCTGTTAAAGCTACTTGTCCTTTAGACTGTGATTAACTGGTGATATTGGCCGGCAGTCACCTCCAGTGATGACTAAATTTCTACAGTTTTGTGGTCCTCAGTGGTCTTGGTAGGAGGGCTTCAGTTACCAGCATCCTCATAAACTTAAAAAAAAAAAAAATGTATTGGTAGAGTAATTAACAAGCTGGTAAGAAAAGGGTTATTAATGATAAACTTTATGTATTATCATCCAGGAAAATTATTTCTTATGGACAGATTGATTCAAGTTAATCCTTAGGAAAACTGCCACAGCCAGTTGAGAAAAAATGGATCACAGTGCTTCTAAGTCCTGTCAGCACCTCTTTTCTGTTTGACAGCTCTTAAACCAGCAGTATAAGAACTGAAAGTGAAAAAAACATGAATGTAAAATTTGATGTGCCTATTACATGAGGGCCATATATTAGATGTACATTTTAAATACAGGCACGGATTTCGTAGCAACATAATTGATGGAGCAACTCAAATTTTCATGAAAAAAAATGACTTGAGAAATACCAAAAATGTTCATGACAACCACAGTTTAAAAAAAGAGTGAAATTGGGATTTATGAGTTTTAGCTTTTTAGTCCTTCTGTTGAATTGCTTTATGAATATATGGAATGTAGACATTCTTGCCTTTTAAAACATCCATGAAAATGCTCATAATGATGACCCTATAGAGCTGATTCTCATGGAATGAAATTCTCAGATGGGGTAACAGGGGTACCCTGTAGCCACAGGTATTTGACCCTGAGATTGAACCTCAATTTTGGGGCTGATTGGCAGCCTTTTAACTTTTAGAAGATCCATTACACAGCAAGAGAGCCTCCTCTTCTCCACACTCGTTGGGTTGGAATATCTCACCTAGTAAAAAGATTCGTCTTTCAAATACATTAACTCTAACTTACGTATTTTCTGTTCATGATTACTGAGGAAATGTGGAGATTTGTTTGTATATTGCTTAACTGGCTTAAAGAAAAAAAAGGATTTTTTAATCTATCAGAATTTAATATGGCAAGTTTTGTAGGAACTTCTAAAGATGAAGCAACCTGGATATATTTCTTTTTAAAATCAGCTATTATGGACCGATTTCAGTGCTTGCAGAGGTTCTCAGAACACTAACCGACAAAATGAGTCATTTGTTCCCAAACTCAAATTTAAATAATATACCTTCCTTGGATTTCCACCCATTGGTGAATACATTTTCTAAGACTGGGATGTCAGGGTTAGTGTTGGATCATCGTTCTATGAATCAAGAGACCTGGGTTCTAGTCATTATTAACTTTGTGATGTTGAGTAAATCACTTAACCTCTACAGTTTAACCTTCTAAAAAGTAGAGAAGATAGGCTTAAAGCTAACATTTCTTTCTACTCTAAAAGCTTTAGATATTTTATCTCAGTGACGTGGCTCCTGAGCATGCTGCAGTGGGACTAGCAGTTGCAAAAGCAGTGATTATAAGGTGAAGGAACATGAACAGGATGTCAGACTCTGCTTGGGAAGTAAAATCAGGGGCTGTCATCAACGTCAGACACTGGGTTAGCACATGCCTCAATCGTCGTGGCCTGCTGTAAGCAGCGGACAGTTATTTCTCCCAGCCCTGGAGACTGAAGCCTGAGACCAGGGCACCAGCAAGTTTGGCCCCTGGTAGAGCCCACTCCCCGGCTTACAGAGAGCTGCTTTCTTGCTGTGTCCTCACAGGGCAGACAGAGAACAATCTCTAGTCTTTCTCTTCTTTTAAGGACAGTAATCCCATGGGACATTTACACATGGAATACTATTCATAATACTATAAAATACTATTTTATAAAGAATAAAATTTTGCCCTTTGAACCAGCATGAATGGACCTGGAGGACATTCTGCTAAGTGAAATCAGCCAGTCAGAGAAAGACAAATACCATATGATTTCACTTATATGTGGAAATCTAGTGAACGAACTAAACAAGCAAAATAGAGACAGATTCATAGATGCACAGCTAAGGGTGGGGAAGGGTAGGGTGTGGAGGGATCAAAGAAAAAGGACAAAGGACTCATGGGCATGGTCAACAGTGTGGTGATTGTGGGGGAGGGGGTATAAGGGAACGAAATAGAAATGGGAAAAATAGAATTAAAAGGAAAAAAAGAGCCATTGCAAAATTCAAGAAAGATTTTTTTTGTTTTGTTTTAAACACATTCCATCCTGGTGTCTCTACCCTCACGACTTCATCTAACTTTAATTATCCCCTAAAGGCTCTACCTTCCAGCACTATCCCATTGGCAGTTAGGAGTTTAACATATGAATTTGGGGGACCATCAACATGCAATCCGTAGCGCCACAGGAGGAAATGGCAGGGGCGGCAGATGTAACAAAGCCATGGACCTTCCCAAGGCTCCAACAAGCCAGTCTCAATTGGAAGACAAGCGGGGAGAGGGCAGAGCGGAGGAGAGATGATCATAGTTGTTGCTGGGGGATTTTTTCAAGAGCCAGAAACTCGAATCTGTATATGGCCTTACCTCTCTCCGTGTTAAGGAAGCAGACCTCTGGATGAATAAGACACTCACTCTGCCCTTGGGCCACTTCCTCTACCAGATTGGGGTGGGGCATGGCTTCTATGCCCTGATGGTGGCACGGCAGGCCTCCCTCAGAGTTATGGGTATCACTAGCCAGGCATGCCCTGGAATCATATTCCTTCCTGGCAGGGAATTAAGCTCTTGCCTGTTGATTCTAATGGTGTAACTGAGAGTCGCATTCACTGCTAAAGGTTGGAACCCCAAATGAGATTCCTGGGGCATACTCTTTGTCATTGTGAAGTAGGCATGTGTAAAGGCTGGATATCCTTGGGTCAATGACAGGACAAGGAAGATGGCACTTCTGAGGAATAATATTAGGAAATGCATCTAGCTTTATAGGTAGAAAGTAAAACAGAACTGGCATGAGAATGGCCAGGGGTTACCTCCTTGAAAGAGGGGTGAATGGGTCCCTCAGGACTTGTCTTCCCCACGGGCAGCAGACTTATATATAACAGGACTGTGTTTACATCAAATCTCCCAGAGTTCCAAGTGGGCCTGCTGGTATTTGACACAAAATTATATTAAGACAAAGAACAGTGGATGAATTTCGCATTTGGACATTTCTAGGAAAGGAAGGCATGAAATCCAAGTTGGGATAAAGCATATTTGTATGTAGTGGATCTCGTTGGATGTGAGCTTTTAGGGAAGGCAGTATTACAGCTAAAGTGAAGAATAGAATCCTCTTGAGATCCCGATTTATGCCTTTGTTTTAGTCATTTGACTGGAGGTGAGGTGCAGAAAAAGCTTATATCTTGACACGTAGTGCATTAAATGGAGCTTTCTAGCTACTGGTTGATGAACTGGGTGTCAGAAATCAAGACTGTGTGGTGGCTGTCAGACTGGGAAATGTCCTTGTATTAGAGGGACACTAGTGGGCCTTCCAGGGTAGCCTGCATCCTGGCAGTGAAGTGGGTCCTTCCCATGAGAGAATGCTGTACAGCAGGGATACTCATGACCCAGAGACTAACAAAAGGGTCCAGAGACCTTGCACTTGGAGGTAAAGACAGTTCTCCTACCTCTAAGGAGATTGTTCCCAGATCTCCCTGCAGTGGTCTTAAGAACCTGAGTCCTCGTTGAGACTGTCATGAACCCTCCCAACTCCTGTCAGTGTCATGTGCCTACACATCTTTCTCCAGGAAGGATGTAGAAGAGGAATATTACTAGAGATGTTTCTCAGCGATAGAGAGCTCTGTGTGGTTCCAACCGGGGCAGTAGTTTAAATGACAGCCCTATTGGTATTAACAATTAATGCCAACTAGAAGTTAGTATATACTTGGAAATGTTTGAGAAGCATCAAGCCATAGTGGAACTTACATGTATTTATTAACGTGATAAATAGGTATGATAATATACTATTTGCCAGACACTGCTGGGTATGGAGCTATAATTAAAAGCTAGATAGACATAAGTTTCATCCTCAGAAAGTTTTAAATCCATGTTTCAAGCAAAACAGATCTGAGTTTTACTAATTCCCAGACTGATACCTTGGAAATCTTTTGAATGTCAATTTTTTCACATGTAAATGGCTATTTAACATTGTTCTATATGACTACCAATTGGGTTAATTGAAATAAAATATTTAAAGTGCCTGATAAAGCATACGGTAATAATAATCAGCCATTATTATTTTAACTAGTAAAATTTAGACTCAAAAAAGATTAGAAAGTACTGCATTGGCCTTCCCTTCTCCATATAGGGCATAATTATTTATCAAGTAGCATCATACAAGTTTTGATTCTGCTGTTGTTTTTTTACTTTTTATCCAAATTCTGCTACTTCTACTTCAAATGATATCTCAAATCCATTCATTTTTCACTGTCCATCCAAATAAATGGCAATGTGCAATATATAAAGTAAGACTGAATTTTAGCCATTCAGTGATTGATACAGGCTAGGGCACTAACTCTCGACTAGCTTCCCTATAATCATTCTTTCCTCCATGCAACATTTTCTTTGCAAACAGCAGCTATAATGATACTTTACCATGCACATCAGATCATGAAGGCCCCTTGCTTGAAAGTCTGCAGTGGATTCTCAAAGAACTTACCTTCAAACCTGAACTTGACATCATAACCAGAACTCTCTCTCTCGTTCACTTCTCTTTGATCTCCTACCACTTCCACTCTTTAACCCCGGATCCTTGCTTCTTCCCAACTTCCTTTAGTCTCACTTTTTTCTCAGTACACAGCACACACCAAACTCTGCCCTCTCAGAGCCTTCCTACCTGCTGTTCTCTCTGCCTATGATTCTCTCGTCTACACTCTTGACAGAACTGTTTCCTTCTTAATTTTCTACATTCAGCCTTACCTGAACTAGCCCATCAGTTCACCTCAGCCTTCTTCCTAGTGCTTGCTGTGATTTGTTTGTGTTTTCTTAATTATCTCACTTGTTCATCTCTGTGATAATAAAATTATTTTCTGTTCATTCTTTAAATTCTTACTTCCTGGCTCAGTGGGAGGCACTCATTAAATGTTATTTTTTAAATCAATGATATTTTTACAGTAAAGAATTCCAGATAACTTAGCCAGTCATTGTAAACCTGCAGTAGTAGAATAATCAGATGTGATCGTCTCAGTTTCTTGTTGAAGACTATGTTTTTTGTTTTTTGTTTTTTTTTAAAGATTTTATTTATTATTTCCAGAGAGAGAGGAAGGGAAAGAGGCAGAGAGGGAAAAAAACACCAATGTATGGTTGCCTTTCACCTGCCTCCAGCCACGGACCTGACTGGAGACCTGGCTTGCAACCTGGATGTGTGCCCTGGCTGGAGAATCAAACCAGTGTGACCTTTGGGTCGCAGGCTGGCACCTTATCCACTGTGCTCCCAGCCAGGGCTTGAAGACTATGTTTTTGAAGACTGACGTGATTTAGCCTCATCATTGCATCCTCCCCACCGGTGAAGTGTTACTGTGATGGTCAGTTGCATAGACCCACTTTCTAGAGTAGCCATGTGTCTTCTTTCTGTGCCATTAATGGAACATTTTTAAACATTTGGGAGCATTTCCGTTATAGTTACCAATCCTGATATGGTAATAGAAGTGTGGGGAGCAGAGTGAGGAATTCAATTTGTGGTTTTCTTTCATGATAACCATTCTTGAACAACAGATGAGGCGACCTCTATCAGCAGGGGCAGGGGCATGGGTACCAGGGGAGAGGACGATGCACGGGCAGAGCAAAGGCCTTTGGGGTGAGATACACCTGGGTTTGTATCTCAGCTCTGTTGTTCACAAATTACGTTGCTATGAGGTAACTTTGGCGATTCAATTAGATAATTCCACTAATATGAGTCCTTAAGAAATTTGCAACCATTTTGAAATTTCATGTCACAA
Source organism: Noctilio leporinus (assembly GCA_004026585.1). NCBI lineage: Eukaryota > Metazoa > Chordata > Mammalia > Chiroptera > Noctilionidae > Noctilio > Noctilio leporinus. The sequence goes on along the minus strand of PVIW01002893.1, from coordinate 98,113 downwards.
GATGGTGACAGCAAATTTATAAAAATATTGGTAGCTTGACCTAAAGGTTTTAAGAGTAAATAAAGTGAATGGGAAGAAAGGCAGAATCATCTTATTTTGTCTAGATTTTTACACCTTCTTTTCTCTTGAAAACACATGCCTTAAGTCCAGAGCTCACCCTGCCAATTAAGTAAGCAATAAACAGAAAATGGCTTTCACTGTTAAATAAACTCCAGTGAGATTCAGATTTCATGGTGAGTAAGCACTTTTTATTATAGAATTGCCGAGATACAAAAGAACATCAGAGAACCATTAAAGCTTCCTAAAACACCAAATAGAAATGAACAAAGAAGACGTGACTGAAAGTAAAAATAGAAAAGCAAAGAGGCCCTTAGTCATTTTGTTTCTTTTTAGACCTATATTTTCCACTTCTTTGGGGAAAATAAAGTGTACACTGCTCCGCAGTAATCTAGGGTGATTCCAAACCAATTACCCACCTGCAAGGCCACGTCTCTAGAAGCATTGTTTATCACCTGGTTGCTCTAATGACCAGAAATAAATGTTGCTACTGTTGTGCTGTCCGTATATTTTTCCACTCTGAATTATAAAGTAGCCTTCTTAAAGTACTTTTAGCTGTTTTACAAAGAATTGGCCTTAAAGCTAAAAATAACAAATAATTTAGTAATAACGGCCTAACTACCTCACTCCATTTGTTTTACTTCTCTTTTGGATTTAAATCTTCTGCATGCTGAAGGGAGAGAACAAATAGTGTAAATTGATAATATGGTGATTTATTTAAAAATTAGCCCGAATTTCATTTTTATAAGGCCCCATTGATTTAATGGGAAACAAGAGAATGGTTTTTTAATTTAGTGAGTTAATTTCTGAAAAACAAGCCAGTTTCCCCATGACGGTGATAACATCGATGACTATTTCTACTTATTTCTGCTCCCTTGTTTTCTACACTTTTAAGAGTTGCTAGAATCTCCTGGTTCTTGCTGATTTCTATCACTAACATCTGTTGCTATGTTCAGGGAAATTTTGAATGTACACATGAAATCTTCCTACTAGCTACTGTCTTTATATCAAGTCTGGGGAAAGAATTTGGCCAAAGAGATATCCTGAGGTTATTTTTAGGAGGTTGAAGGTCAAGGAAATTAACTAATGGTAACAAAGTTCTGGTTTCTATCTTTGTAGATGTTCCATTAGGAGACACACACAGTATTCAGCATCTTGTTTTCCTACCCCTAGGGTGTTCCACATCACTCCGTATCTTGTTAGAACATTAAACAGAAGCTTGAGGCAGAAAATAGCTAATGCAACCTTTCCATTTGATTCTGTAATTTTTTCTGCACAGAGCCTCGTAGAATTTTATTTCAGGTTAATAGGGGGAAGTTGGAACTGAGAAAAAGGCTTAGTCTTTGCCAAAAATATACCAAGGATTACTAAATTCATATGTAGAAAACAGAAAGTGAGGATAAAAATGGAAAAGTCCTGGCAGATTTCTCGGTAGCAGACTTCATCCTTAAAAAGCAGAATTTCACCCTGCTCGCTCGCGTGGTGGCATAATTTCTTACCATGAAATTATAACAAAATTGCTTTGTTTACATGTCTCTCTTTCTAAAGCCTCACTGAGTGTTGGACAGGCCAATGGTTTGTCTAATTCCACCGTCATTTTATGGAAGGGAAGAAAGGTTTCCTTTTTTCATGCCCTACCTATTTCATTGGCTAGCTTTTTTAAAATACTGGTAGGCACATTTAGCATAAATATAGTATTTTATCCAGAATGAGGATGGATGACTTATTAGGTATCAGATATTAACAAAAAGTGTCCAACATTCCATAAAGATCAGTAAACAAAGGCAGTTTCTAGAAAATTAACTAAGGGACTTAAGGGTTTTCAACTGCAACCACGCACCCAAATGTCATAAAATAATTATTCTATAACTCTTCCAAGAGAGCTTATACTGGGCAGGGGATGCTGAATAAAGCATAGAGCTTTCTGTGATGGTTGCTCGATGTCACGGGTGTGGGTGTGTCTTCCTCACTGCAAAGCACAGATGCTTCTACTTGTTTCCACTTTTGAGTTTTGTCTTCTTGCCAACAGTTGGCTGTCACCCCTTCTTGCTTTACCAGTTCTCACACTCTTTGAACAGGCAAGTCAGATAATTGAGGTTGGTAAGAATTGTAGGAACTTGAGTCTTGTTTAAAAAGAATCTATAAGAAGGTACTTGCTGACCAAGGGATATGATTTTCATAAAGTGACCCCAGTGAAAGTAGTTTGGAGCCACCTTTCTGTCCAGTGAATGGAACTGTGTTCCTAAAGGCCTCCCAGTCTTTATCTTGTTGCTGGGGGTTGGATGTGTGTCAGGTCAGGGAGAGGTGTGTCTGGGATTTATGGTGTCCAGTTTGTGGGTTACATTCTTTTGTTCTGTTTATTGGGACATTAAAAGTAATTTAGGCCATTTAATGTCCAGTCAATGTTTCGATTATTAATTCATGGTGGAAATGGTAATGTAAAGAGGGGAATGAATATTATAAATTCTTTTCATTGTAGCCATTACTTGTAAAATACTTAGTGGGACTTATGAAGAAATTATGGATTGTTTATGTGCAAATTTTTTATTAAAATTTTTAAAAGATTTTATTTATTATTTTAGAGAGAGGGACAGGGAGAGAGGCAGAGAGGAAGACACATCAATGTATGGTTGCCTTTCACCTGCCTCCAGCTACGGACCTGGCTGAGACCTGGCTTGCAACCTAATAATGTGCCCGGGCTCGGGAATTGAACCAGCAACTTTTGGGTTCACAGGCCGGCACCTCATCCACTGTGCTACCAGCCAGGGCACTTGATTAATTTTTTAAAGTGATATGAACAATCAAAAGATAGAACAGGCTTAATTAAAAATAAGAATACTTGAAAGGCACATAGTAAGTAGTTAACACAAGGCCTCTGGATTAAGATGCCTAAATTTAAATCTCAAATAGGCTGGTTTTAGGAACGTTGCCTCAGTTCTGTCATTGGGTTGTTGTGTGAGCAGGTCAGGAAGTTATTATGTGTTAACTAGTTAGAACAACACCTGGCCCACAGTGAGCCCCACGTGTTAGCCCTTGAATAAAATGAAGGCTCTGGTAAATATTTTATAAAAACAATCTTAAACATTAATCTGACTTTATTAAGTTGCCCCTCAATTTATGAGCCCCCAAACTTCCTTATGACTTACCATAGTGTTCATACCCAAAGCAAGAAGGTATTAACCATGCCAGAATACTGAGAACAAAATGAGCCTGTCTCAGGAAAATAGGTACATTGGCAATCCTATCTATAACATTACTTGAGTGTTTATATCAAGAACAATGACTAGTAAACAAAAGATTTTTCAAAAAATGGTTACTGCAGTACATTGTACAACTATTATTAGAGAGGATAATTCTCCAGAAAACGATTGTTTTTGTCCTCTTGTCTTTCTTCCTTTTTCCCCTCTGCATTCGAGCATATGAGGTCTGTCCTGAAAGTATTGAACCATCATCAATGTAATATAAACCATTTGCGCTGCCTATACAACACTTTCGGACAGATCTCATATACTTTATTATCCTGTGTTTTCCCTACTCTGTTCTTTTGTGCCCCAATGGCTTAAATACCACTTTACAGAGTCAGGTGACATTTGCCCTTACTATTATTCAAATTGGTGTGATTTACTCCTGCTGGTGCTTTCATTAAAGAAGGCTGCTTTCCAGGGAGCCTTTGGAGCCCTGCAGAGTATATAGCGAGAAGCGAAGCAATTCCTCTCAGGCTTTCAGTTCATGTGTCATTTTAAGCTTCGTTTTGTCTGCGTGGCCAATAGGTCTGCATGCTTCATGTGTACAAGTAAACTGAAATGTGTAATGCACCTAAATGATTAGATTATTGGTGAGTACTAAAAAGAAAAAAGTCTGAGATATCTCAGGAATTTTATTCTATTATGTAGTTAGTCCAAGGTGGTTGTTTTTGTTCAGTTGTGTGTTTGTAACAGGCCATAGACAGCATTAAGTCACAAAGATAAATAAGGAATAGCCAAGTGAATGGCAAGTCTACCTGTACAACTATACATTATGCCAAATTATGACAGAAAACCCTAATGTTGATTATATAAGCGCTAGGCACTGTTTGAATAATTGGCAATAAAAAGAGCTTCATATATTGATTACTGGTAGTAGAATTCATAGACTGTTAGCTACAGAAAGAACTAAAGGGTTAAAATACAGGTGGTTTATCTTAGATCAGCCAGTAACATCTTCAATATAGAACCCAGGACACCTGTATTCCCACATTCTCTTCTATAATATCACATTATGGTTGTACTTAATAAATAAAATTAAAGAGCTCCTCTTTTAAAAATCATTAACCACTGCAAGCATAAATATTAATATCCACTTGTTTGTGTTTCTGAATCTAGACCACAGGTGCTATCAGCCCCTACCATAGAGTAGATGAGATAGATATGTTAATTGAATGACTCAGATGATCATAAGTAATTTTTATTTTCTGCTTTGTGCTTTCTAGCATTTCTTAATTTTTACATTGATCAGGTATTGCTCTTGAAATTTGAAAAAAATTGCTGATACTGTAAATAAACTTATAGGAATAGGCATTAAAATAGTCTATTACTGTGGCTCAGTGGATTGAGGACTGGACCCCGAACTCAAAGGTTCGATTCCCAGCCAGGACACATAACCAGGTTGCAAGCCAGGTCTCCAGCCAGGTCTATGGCTAAAGGCAGGTGAAAAGCAACCATACATTGATGTCTCTCTCCCTCTCTGCCTCTCTTTCTTCCCCTCTCTCTACAAATAATGAAAAAAAGTTTTAAAATAGTAAAAAAATAAAATAGCCTATTAGCTGAAACCTCTGATACCAGGAACTTTGAGGAGACTAACACAGACACTAAGTGCTCAGATTTCCTAATGAAAATGCCAAGGAGATTGATCTCGAATTAGGGAAGCTGCGTGAGTGGGTGGTGAGGGCTGCAGACACCCTTATGGGTATAAGACCAACTCCTTCCTCCTGGAGGTTAATTTCTGTCTGGCTCCATCAGAGAGGCCACTGCGAAACAGGAACAGGGCACTTCCAAGTCACTCAGAAGTCAGTCCAGCCCACTTCCCATATCAATTTGAATCTGCCATATAGTATCATATTATTATCCTTCTCTATATTTTGAACAAGAAAACACACAGCTCAAAATGCTGTTTAGTTCTGTGAATTGTGCTCCAACTTCCGAAACCTGAGAAAACGAATGAAGGATGTGCTGATACACTCCAGCTGGCTAGCACTGTCCTGGGTGTATGGACTCTGTCAGCAGGCGTGACTTAGATAGTAGCTGGCAGCTACTCATTAATTTCCACCAAGAGCAGTGACTTGATATGTCATCCAGCTCCAAAGCATTTGCACTAACATTTTTCACACAGATTGGACCTGTACTTAAAAGTTGGGACAGCCCACGGGAGGAAGCGAAAATACCAGTTGTGCTGACTGGGGCGGTCCAGCTGGAACTAAGATTAATGGATTTAACACAGAACGTGGGACAAACACACACACACACACACACACACACACACACACACACACATACCACTGGTCATACTTTATGTTTGAATTTCCCTTGTTAAGGTGCCCCTCAGAATATTTGTGATCATTATCATGTTTTTCTCCTGGTCCAATTAAAATATAAAGTAGATATCACACAAAATTTCTTTACAGAAGAAAATGGGTTAAAAAGTAATTAACTGAGTGAAAACTATGTCCAGGTATTTCAAATTCTCCAGAAATGCTTTCTTTTACTGTTTAGAGCAACCCTGTCATGTGCATAGTAACACCCCAATTTACAGATCTGGAAACTGAGACTAATGAACTTGCCTCAAACCAGGTAGCCCAGCCAAGACAAGAATTCATTTCCTTTTTTCTAATTTAGCATTTTTTTCCTGTACAAATATAAATGTAAATGTTCTTTAAAAAATAGCAAATACATAATGGCAGAATTTATATCCATGAGGCAGAGATTCCTGCCAGAATTACAGTGTTTACCTGAGGTAAAATGTACTCATAAACAAAGCAGAGAGTGCAGCTGGGGCTTACATCTGGGATCATTAACTGCCATATACAGTATTTTTTCTTCAGCTACAACACGAATGCAGCAAAACCTCCTGGTAATGGGTTTATTCTCACATGGGACAAGGTGATCTGAGTGATATAACAGGGAAATGCCGCATGAGGGAATACTATATCAAGGATCCATTATGTATCTTCTGTAATTTCCAAAATAATTTTCAGTGTCTATACCTTTCAACATGTGAGAAGTTATAGGATGAATGCCTAGAAACCTACATATGAATATACACTTAGCTAAAAATGTAGATTATTTTTCAGTGAAAGATGGACAATAGTATACAAATATTGATGGTAAAGAGGAGAAAATTCAGGGCTGGGGAAAAACATATGGGAAAATACCAAAATTCTTAAATATCATAGTCGGCAATGTCTATAGTAGCCCTTTTAAACTTCCAGGGTAGGGAGTGTAAATTGAATTGTTTATCCTGCTTTTGAAAGAGAGTTTTTTCCAAGGTGAGAACCACCTTCGTCTGTTGTTAGCAGGGAAAAAAATTCTCAACGTGACTATTAGTCTCCCAGTTGATTTCAGGGTCCTATCAATGGAGGTTTCCTGGTATTTGGAGAAAATACACTAAGGAAAAAGATTTGATAGAAGCCTTCCTCGCCCTCCATGAGAAAATGCTGAAGTGACAGACCAGGATATGCCACATTTACATCACTTAATTTCAGGCTTTTCCGGAAGCACAATCACTACACTTAGCTCAGATAGCAATCAAGGGAGAAAAGCCTTATAGTAATAGTGACAGAAATAAGAATGTCCTGCATTGTGTAACATTTATTTTTTAATTACATAAATAAAAATGAATCTGTAAAACAAAGGCTCCTCTTCTCCCCACCCCCTACACTTCTAAATGAACCATTTGCGTACAACCAACTGTAGTGGGAAAGTTCCCACATGTTATTTCCAGACTCGGCAGTTAGAAACAGGATACGGTGGGATATTAGGGTGTACTAGTCAGGGAACAGGACCACTAGTATACGTATATATAATAAGATACTTATTTTAAGGAATTGGTTCATGTAATTATGGAGGCTGGCAAGCTACAAATCTGCAGGGTGGGTCAGCCGGATGTAGCAAAGAAGAGCCAAGGTCATAGTTCAAGTCCAAAGGCTGCCTGCTGGCAGAATTCCCTCTTGCTCTGGGCAGGTCAGTCCTCTGTTTTATGCAAGCCTTTAAGTGACTGCATGGGGAACATCATCATTATAGAGGTTTTACTGGGAGTACACAAATTAATTGTAAATTTTGTCCAGAAACATCATCACAGAGACATCTAGAGTCATGTTTGATCAAATCTAGAGGCACTGTAGCCCAGCCAAATTGACACATCTCAAGTCCATCCCTTGTCTGTTTGGCACCTGTATGTATCTCCTTTAACAATACTTAATCTTCAAATATTCACAGTCTAAGAAACTGGAGCTTAGAGCTTCAATGTAAGAATTTTGAGGAGACACAATTTGGTTTATAGCATAGGGGTAAGTTTGGGATTGTCTCTTTCCCATTTTTATTGGCAAAGACAGGTGGAGGAAGAGGGAAATTCTGTCTAATTTATTTTACTGTCTTCCACATTTAACTAGCGTCAACTTCCATGAGTGAATAGGGTAAGAGCTGGTTCTCCAAACCACTATTGAAGGGCAATTTGCTTGAATCTAAACAGCTCTACAGCTATGCAAGGGAAAGCCTACATTAGGAGGGTACAGATTGAAGAAGTAAACAATTGAAACTGGTAGAAGACAGGCTTGATCAAAAATAGGAGAACACAGGTTGCAAGCCAGGTCTCCAGCCAGATCCGTAGCTGGAGGCAGTTGAAAGGCAACCATATATTGATGTCTGTCTGTCTGTCTGTCTGTCTGTCTCTCTCTCTCTCTCTCTCTCTCTACCTCTCTCTTTAAAAATAATTAAAATATTTTAAAAATATAGGAGGACAGATCTAAAATACAATTGTTAGGTTATAGGATAATATTTGGAAAAGTAAGCTCCACCCATTCTCTTCCAAAAGAAATGTATTTCTTGAAATCTTCAGAAATCTGAACTAAAGTCAGAGGAGGTCAAGCCATTGTCCTTGGGTCCCAAGAATACAAGAATGAGAAAATGCTGGTCAGCATTTAAGTTGCTGGGGATGCGGCATTCCACTTAGAAAACAATACAGAGGTTCAGAACTGTGGACTACAATCTTTTGCCCAGGAGGCCATTGCTACTGCCTGGCTATACGCCCATGGCCCTTCTAGTATCTGCTTTAAGATCTAATTTAAGTACAGATAGTATAAGTAGAATAAAATAAGCTTGCTTTTTTAAAGAACAATTTTCCCAAATTTCACTGTTGTTCTTTTCATAGTCACATTGTATATTATAAAATATATGTTTGACTGTCACTTGCAAACGTATTTCCACCTTTAAAACAAAATGCAAGCTTACGGTCACTGTAAGTAAATATATATGTCAGCAGCTCCCTATCCCCACTCTCTCCCCCCACCAAAAACTAAATAAAGGGCAAATGAATAAATAAATAAAACTGTTCAGACTGCTGACCTTCCTGTCAACAAAGGCAATGTGACTTACATGAATCTGTTTCCCAGCTGGCGGCAGGGCACAGCTAAGAGTACATTGCACCATTAATACCACAAAGCACACCCAGATACAGCAGCTGTGTTAGAAGTCAAGATGGGTATTATGTGTGTTTATGAGGACTTTTAAAAACATATACACACACACAAAGCTGAAGTAATGATACCAGATGATAGGTAGGAGATAGGAAATATAAAATGTCCCATGCAATGTTCTTCCCTTTTTAATGAAGTGCCAAAAATACCGTTTTACTGAGATGGGGAGAAAAAAGGCTTCAAGCCAAATGTCCTGGGTTAGGCTTGCAACTCTTACTCTGTTGTAAAGTTAAGAGCCAAAGAATTGGAGAGGTATGTGTGAGCCTGCTTTATCAATATAGCAGGTGAGAGGAATTTTGGGTTATCTCTGGTATAATGCTATAGATCTTCCTCATCTTGTATCTCAACCTTCTTTCCCAATGGCGGACTTGAACAATGAGCAGAAAGATTTGGCCTTAGGCTAGTTTTAGGGTTTCCAATTTTTTCTCCTTTCTAGTAGCACTCTGCTCACGCATCTTCCTGTCTTTAAGACACTGACTGTTGAGACATCCACACAGTTGGAAATGGATTTGGTTTCTGCACATTTTATGTTAGATGCAGGTCAGCTATGAAACAAGGGCAGGGACAATTTGAAAACATTAGGTTTTATTTCATGCCACATCACATAGTATTCAATATTCTTTTAAGAAAGAAAAGCCATATATTTAACTGTTCATCTGGTTATTTCAATTCAACCTCCTCATGTAGACTCTAGTGATATTTACAGAAATCTCAGCAACGTGAGAAGGAAATTTTCTCCAGCAAGATGAATGACACCATTTTTCAAAGTGGTAGTGAGAAAATGTGGCATGAAATTTGCTTAAGAACAGTGCCGTTGAAATGGGGCAAAGTAATTACTTTATCTTTCCTTGCATCCCTTCTCTGGCGTTTTCCCATTACCCTTTAACACAAAGGTAGTACCAGGAAGGAATAGATAATTCTAAATCAAGACCAAATGTGAAATGTTATACCAATTTAGTGTCATTATTCCCATTACCCTCATAGAAACTAAAAATGGAATGAGTGCTCAGAATTTACATTGTAACTGCCTGTTTGGTGAGATTATTTTTAGACCTATCACCCTTATTAAAGGCATTCATTAAGAGTTCACTTATACAAATGCCATCTCACAACATTTTTTCAGAGACTTTTCTGAGATCTCCAAATGCAGCCTCAGAAACATGATTAGAATGTAGTCACTTAGTTTCTCAGCAAATGCTGATTCTTTCCAGGAAAATTCTATAAATAAAGGAGCAAAGCTAGTTGTCAATGGTGTGAAGTAGCTGGGATGGATTGTGAATATTGATGTGTAAATTATACCTTGTGCCAGCTATGTACAACGAGGCTTATATGCGCATCTTCCAATGGTTTATTTAAAATATAATTTTGCATACAAATGCTGATAAAATGGAGTTTCAATAAAATAGTCTTAAGAAATGCTAGTTGCTACTTCAAGACATTTTGCCTTGAGAATTTTTTATAGGTAAGGTCCACCAAAAGTCAAATTTGCATGTTTTATTTGTACCATTGTAGAAAACATTCTATTCTTAGTAATTCTAAGTCAAAGAGGTAGGTAAGCTGGAGTTTGTACAACCCAGTCTTTAAAGAGCCAACCTGGATGGAATATGACGGAGTGGCTGATGGGATGGTTATAGAACCCCAAAGTCAAGAGATCAGAAATGAGGGGCTGGGCCAAGGGCAAAGGAGCCTTCTGATTACAAAGTGAACCTCAGAACCAGAGTTGGCTACTCCTCTATAAAGAATACTTACGGTTTTAATATTTGAAGAAACATTTTAAATTCAGTACTATATTAAAAAATAGGAAAATAATTCATAGATATGAGTTAAATACAGGCTAGGTAATGACTATCTATAGTTCACTGTCCAGTGGTTGTTCATATGTAATAGATTAATACAAGAACTATGCATATGCACGAACATCATGAAAAGACTTCTCTGAAGCTAGACCCAAACACCTTGGTCATTAGTCTTGTTAAAACGCTTAACTCAAAGAAGGGGAAATATCTCTGTGATTTTTACTCTAAATCCTTTGCTTTTTTAAAAAAGATTTTATTTATTATTTTCTAGAGAGAGGTGAAAGGAGAGAGGCAGAGAGGGAGAGAGATATCAATGTATGGTTGCCTTTCACCTGCCTTCAGGCACTGACCTGGTTGGAGACCTGGCTTGCAACCTGGTTATGTACCCTGACAGGAATCAAACCATCAACCTTTGGGTTTGCAAGCCGGTGTCTTATCCACTGAGCCACCAGCCAGGGCTTAAATCCCTTGCTTTTAACATCATCAATTCCCAGGCATTTAAAGCTGATGTCCTGAAGTTCGTGGGATCCATTCCACTCTACATTTTACTGGTCATACCTTTTGCTGGTCATTTCCTTTATGCTTATTATACAGAATCCTTAGTGTCTTTCATGGCACTTGTCTTAATAGGAAGGAACATTTATGCCTTGCCCTGGAGAGATATTTTTAGTTGCAACACAATTGCCAAATTTGTTTCTTAATTTATTTGCACAATTTGATGGAAATGCTAGAAATTCAGGAGCTACAGCTCTTTCTAACATAAGTGGTGTCTTACTTTGCCTTCAAAAATGTTTATAATTACTTTTATTTAAACTGTGCCTTCTATTAAAGGGTTGGTTAAACCTTTCTGGTTTTAGTGTGAAGATAATAACTTTCAAACTAAATGTTCACTCAAGAATTGATCTCTCATTACTCCAAAGCCCTTTATTCTAAAGAGGTTGGCCTCTCCCTATTAAATATATGCCCCTAACTGCAACTTATAATTTACACTGGTATCCACATGAGGTTGTATTGATGATTTTCAGTTTCGTTGTGTCTTAACTTTTAAGTTGATATCAGCATTGAAGGGAGGTGTGATTCCATAGGTGGGGATTAACCATCCAGACCAGATGACTGAAGGCAGTAGCTCAGGATCTGTTGACTTGAAGCACATTGCACTGCAGAGTCACACAGTGGCCACATCAGTGTGGCATTGATGGAGCTATGCTCTGCCTCTTAGGTAGTTCCCATATCATGTCACATACTATATTCCTCAGTAGAAGGGGCTACTTGCAAGTTGTAATAAATACAGTTGATGTTAAGAATTCCACATGGAAGGACTTAATAGCATTTCTGAAAGTCACAAATTATGGGTGAAGTGAAAAAGAATGTTCTTATAACATTTTCTTAATGCCATGTATATTGGAATTCTCTTGTAAATAGGCATTTCATTAAAAGGTATTATGTTTAAGCAAATAAAGGATGTTAACTGGCATACCTATGATGTTTCAGAGTAGACATTATAAAAAGTAAATAAAAAGAAAGGATTTTCTTAGCCCAATTAAAAATACTCATTATTTTTGGCCCATACTGATCACACTGACTAAATAATTCATACCAGTTGGCCAAAAAAGGCAAGAAAAGGTGTTTCTGAGAATGTTCCTGCATTTTGACAGATTTTCTAGCTTTATACTTAGAAATGTTCTTCAAGGGTTTCTTTGAACTTAGCAAAGAATATTTAGCAAGTTGAATAGGTTCTGTTAATATGAATGTCAAATGTGAATATTGCTCATCTTATTCTGTGTGTAGGACTTTCTGTCAGATCATGTGGCTAGATTTGTGTCTTATAATGAATGACTGATAATAACTTGCCAATATGCTTTTTCCCATCTATTTTATTGAACCTGTTTTTCTAAAGACCAACATTTTTCCATCTTAAATGAACAAACCTAAGTTGAAGAAAATATAATATGGAAAGTGATTAGGGACATGCAAGTAAAGGGGAAAATCTGCTAAATTACTTTTTTAAAACTTTATTGAGGAGTAATTGGTAATAACACATTTTAAATCTATAAAACTTAGTGATTGTTTTAAAAGTAGTGCTATAAATTTCACCTAGTCAAACTAACTACATAAAATCAAGATAACCTTATAAGCAATAATGATTTTCCTAAAGATATTTTTATTGTGATAAGAAATTTAACATGAAAACTACCATTTTAACAAATTTGTAAGTGCATAATACAGTATTGTTAACTATAGGCACAATGTCATACAGCAAATTTCTAGGATATATTTGTCTTGTGTAACTAAATCTTTATACCTGTTGAAGAGCAACTCCCTATTTCTCCTTTCCCATATTCTGGTAATCACCATTCCACTATCTGATTCTATGAGTTTATTGATTTTAGATATGTCATGCATGTAGAATAAGTCAGTATTCGTCCCTTCATCACTGGCTTATTTCACTTAGCATGATGTCCTCCAGTTCATCATGTTGTTGCATATTACTAAAGTTTTATATGAGAACAGTTTGGTCACTAAGACTTAGCTGAAGTCAGATGGAATGTTCCTGGTCCTTGCCTTGTGAACTTGCTACCTCCTTGACTTGACTATGGCCATTCTCTGTTCCGACTACTATGGAAGGCCATATCTCAACCATCATTGAGGGCCTGCTTATATATGAACTCCACTAGGAAGTTTTGTCTACAGGCAGAGTTCAGTAAGACCTCATCTGATGTCCAGTGGCACCTTTTATTGTGACTGTGTGGCTATGGTCTATCTTTACCATAATAATGAAAGTTCCCAAAGGCCATTCTTTTTGTTTCTTCCTTTGGACCTTACATTTAATGGGTTAAGGAACATGCAACAAGTGTCTGTTGATGGATAAATAATCAGGGAATATAATTCTGCACCAGGTCTGAAAAAGTAGACTATAATTATAAACATTGTGGAAAGTAAACATTGCTAACTGTCATAACTGGTGAAAAACTGCAGTATTTATTGTTCATGGACTACCTGAGCATATAGTTTTCTAGTCCTTTCCTTGAGTTCATAGAGCCTTAGTTCTGAAAGGAAACTTAGAAATCATAAAAGTTAAACTTTTACTTCTCTAAATTAGAAAATATTGAGAAAAAGAATAAAATGATGTCCTTAATGACATATAAAGGCTAAAGTAGGGACTAGAACCCAGGTTTCTTTAAGCCTACTTCAGATATGATTTTTGTTTTTGTTTTTTCACTCAGCTGTCTCTCACATGTGCTGTCTCTTTTGGTCTTTAAATTGTCATAAGAACAGATGCTAAGTCATTGTCAAAATGTTCGTATTTTTCTGGATATAAAATGGTGTGTTTGTGTGTATACATCTGTGGGTTTGTGTCTATGTCTTCTACATATACCCACATGCTTGCCTGTTGGAAGGATACCTATAGTGTTCCCCACCTCAGTTTATTCCAGCAATAGTACAATTGCTGGAAAGCAATGGTGTATTTTGCATCAGACTCTTGGCAATGGGAAGCACATATCTCTGTAGACAATGCCCTCTTGACCTTTTAGTGTTATCCACACTTAATTGACAGAAAGGATGAATGAGTTTAAAAGAGATTTCCCTGTTGGGCAGTTGAACAAGCAACTTTTACATATTCAACATTGAGTATTTTGTTCCCTTCTGTGCCATAATAATAACACTGCTAGTAATGCCAATTAAAATATTTGAAGTATTTTTTCCAAAGGAGAAAAAAAGGGGAAAAATGCCAGTTTTTCTCTCCAGAGAGCAACAGTCTTCTTGCATCACTTTGAATTCACACTGAAAACTGCAGCAATATGAACGCAGAATCACCTTCCTTTCAGCAGTGATATTGCATGCAATAAGCAAATGCAATGATATACAGGTGAGATTTGGTATAAGAGTCAATGGCAGAGAAATCTGTACATTAAAAACTAAAAATCAGACCTAAGCGATTATAGCCAGCATATATCTAGAAATGGGAGGAGCCCACTACCTTTGGTAAGGTCAAACATAGGAGAGAGAGAGGGGGATAGAGGACATCTATGACAGGAAGTTTCAGGGACTTCATTTTGATAAACCTTTTGGGGGAATAAAAGGAAATAGTGTGTTTTCTGTCATATATATTCCAAGGAATCTTTCTTGTTTATCTTCTGACCTGATCAAAATGTATATTGTAAAGGAGGACTCCTTTATTACATTTTTTTCTGGTGGTCACCTTTGTCAGTCTCTTCATGACAATATGAAGAACCTTATGTATTGACAAAAGCATAAATGTATCAATAGCCAGTTCATGTCTAGTCGGTCTCTTAAAGGTTGTAAGGCACTGGGCAAGTCAAATCACTTAACCTTTTGAACCTGTTTCCTCATTTGTACAATGGTGTTAGAATTATACCTTACAAAGAGAATAAGTAAATAGGAAGAGCTGTCGGTAGGTGTTAAGGAAGCTATAGAATATTATGGAAAGCCTAGTTACTATTTACTCTGACTTTTGCTTTGAGCATTGATAAATTACATATGCCTGAAAATACATTGAATCAGAGTCAGGAATTATACTTTAAGAAGTCTTAGTACAAGAGTAGTTTTGAAATCATGAACTGTAATATCAGAAACATTAGCACTGCAGAAAGAAAGGGACCTTGGAGCTCAACCCCTTCATTTTACCACCACCGGCAACCTGAAGCTAGAGGGAATGATGTGAAAACAGCCACACATGTAGGAAAAGTGGAAGGAGAATCATAACTCAGGGTTTCATAATCTTAAATCCAGGGATCCTTTTCTTTATTCCACCAGATGCTACATTTGTCAGCACCACTACCACCAAAAGTAGTATTGTTATGACCAAATTAAACTTAAACAAGTATTTTTCAAGTAGTTAAATTTTCGTGATGTAGATAAAGCAGCTTACATCACTTTCCTCTTTTGTCAAATGAAGGAGTTGGATCAGAGTATTGGTGTGGTGCCTACAGTCTCTAAAAGTGCTAACAAAATCGTATTTTCTGTGGTGCACATGGTGTTCATGGTACGAGGTAGGGAAGAGGAAGAGGGTTTCTGACATGATGTCAAGGATGTAAAATAAGGTGGTAGAGCTGTGTGTTCACATTGTGAACATACGTTTTTGCTTTCATCCGAGTTGTGGTAAAGAAGGTGAAGTAAGATTTCAGTTAACAGGAAGCCACATGTGGCCTGATTGCTGTTATGCGCAGCTGGGTTAGACTGATGCTGTTGTACTGTGTCCAAGGTCAGAGAAAAATTTCAGCACTGACATGGGACTAACGAAGCAGTGTTGGAACAGGAGCCACACCAGGTCCTAGGCCTGGGGCTGGAGGCAGTTCACCACAGCTAGTAAAGGTCACCCTTTATGTCAAAGAAGAGCTGAAAGGGAGAGGGGAGAGGAGTTGCTGAGATCTGAAATTTAATTGCCAAACATTCAGAGGTGGTAATGCGGAAAAGCAGCAATGAGATGAGGGCCAGCCAGGGCTGGGGGAAACCCAGAACAAGGGAAAGGAGCAGGTGAAGTGAGAGTGTGGACAAAACAGCAAGTTCATGAGCCTGAAGAACATGGCCTTGAGCTATTGTTGTTCGCTGGTGCCTAACGCACCTACAAACATGTTGCTTAAAGTTTCATTTCTGAGTGAGACAACCAGGAATTGAAAGTGACTATATGAATATATTTTGGGGAAAAAAGAGGATGTTAAAGCCTTTTAGAAAAAATATTATTTTTAAAAAATCTTTTTTAATAAAATATGTCATACCTTTAAAACACTCTACCATCCCAACACAGAGTTTGCAATGTCAAAAGAAAGGTGGCATCCATGGATAGGAGTCTTAGTGAAGAACATTAAGATAATTTGCTTATTTTCCAATTTGGAATTTGTTTGCGAAAAGAGATATAATATTACTTCTACCATGAAAGAAGTATATATTTTACCCCAATTTCAGAGGCTTGTACTTGAGAATTCCCACTAAGTGTTTGCACCTTATCATTTAATTCTGTTACCTCAGAACTAACACCTTCACTAGATGTTTATCTCCTTTCTTCTTCCTCCCCAAACCAAAAAGCTTATTTAAAAAAAATAGTAAAACAGTTGCTGGCTTCTAACACCAACCCTTACACCTACTTAAAAAGAAAAACAAAAAATCTAAGCATCCTTTCCCTTATAAAATTGCATTCGGAGCGCAAATTTTGAATTTCAGCTTTCTTTAGTATAGCTTTTAAGTCATTGTTTTCAACATAAGATGGGTAGATGAGTGTGTAGGAAGTAATAAAAATAAATACTGGGCTCATTGACAGTGTCTGATCATAATTCTGTTGGTACCTCATCAGAGTTCTGCACATTCCTCTGAATCTATGCTTGTCTAAGTCCAAATATTTGCATAAACATAAAATATCAGTTATTGGTTATTTTTTACATGATACTAACTATTGAAATGCTTCTAAATTCCTACCCTTCATAGTGATTTGTGCAAGGAGCAATAGCTTGGAATATCATCAGAAAACATGTTACCTAGTGCGTATTCATGGATATATATTTTTAATTGTTTTGACAGAGAATAACATCTACCTGATTAGTTGTGTGTTAATAAAATTTGGAAAGGATAAATTACCATATGCCTTATGACTGTCCTGATACCTGATATTTATGGCTGTCTTCTGGTTGAAGAACATCAAAATAAAATAATTATTCTCCATGCCATTGTGTTTTGGATGTAGTCATATCAACATTTATAAAAATATCAAAATCAATACTGATAAAAAATAGAAAGTGATTTTCTTCTTTTGTTTTTGAAGAAGGAAACATTGTTATAGACCTGAACCTTCCTCTTCCGTTGACTGAGAAGAAAAGCTCATGTTTGTCAAAAGCATTGTAATTTGTGTGGTAAATTGGGCCTGAAGGTATATTGCTCTTGACTTCCATCCCACTCCAGTTCCAGCTCCCCCTTTTTACTCTAAATTTTTACTGTGGAAAAACATGCATAACATAAAATGTACCATATAAAACATTCTAAGTGGACAGTCAGCAGCATCAAGTGCATTGACGTTGTTGTGCAACCATCGCTGTCCATCTCCAGAACTTTTCATCTTCCAAACCTAAGCACTAGACCCATTAAATGCTAACTCCCCATTCTTCATTCCCTTGGGCCCTGGTAATCATTGTTCTACTTTCTATCTATATGAATTTGCTTATATAAGTGCAATCAAAGAACATTTTTTCTTTTGTTTCTGGCTTTTTCACTTAGCACTAACATCTTTATAACATCCATATTGTAGCATGTGTCAGAATTTCGTTCCTTTTTAAGGCTCAGTAATATTCATTGTATGAGTATACTACTTTAACTTATCCATTCATTTGTTGACAAACATTGGGATTCTTTTCCACCTTTTGACTATTGTAAATAACATTGCTATGAACATGGGCATGCAAATATCTATTTAAGTCCCCACCCAGAAGTGCAATTGCTGAATAAGTAAACAGCAATTCTGTGTTCCATTTTTCTCTTAATGCTTTAATTATTTTGTTTGGGCCTATAACTAGCCAGCTTCTCCATTGGATTGCTTTCTCCTTAACCCTATTAAAAGTCCTTCTGGAATAATAAAATGTAAAGAAATACCAGCAATTAATAATTTAATAAATTCAACAGATATATAACAAACATATAGTAAGCACTTGGAATGGCCAGGTACTATTCTAGGCCTTGGTTTCAGTAAATAAGTAAGGAAACAATACAATTCCAGCTAGTAGATATAAGAGAACAGAAAGGTTACAAGATAGAGAATGGCTGGGGCTACTTTAGTGTGGTTTTCCAGGGGAGGCCTCTTTGAGGAGGAGAACTTGGAACTTGGAGACCTGAGCTTGGAGATCTGAGTAATAATAAGGAGTCAGCTGTGATAGGAAGAATGATCCGGGTGGAGGGAACAGCATGTGCAAAGGCTCTCAGGTGAGAACAACACAGGCTAGTGTAGCCAGAGTCCATTGTGCAAGGGTGGAGTTAGTGACAGGGGTTTGAATTTCATTTGAGATTCAGTTAGAAACCAATAGATGCCCTGGCTGGTAGCACAGTGGTTAAGGCGCCGAACTGCAAACCCATAGGTCGCAGGTTCGATTCCCCAGCCAGGGCACATAACCAGGTTGCAAAACCAGGTCTCCAGTCAGGTCTGTGGCTGGAGGCAGGTGAAACGCAACCATGCATTGATGTCTCTCTCCCCCTCTGCCTCTCTCCCTTTCCCTCTTTCTAAAAAGTAATGAAAGAAAAGAAAAGAAAAGAAACCAATAGATAGCATTAAGCAAGAAGTGGTATGACTTAAATTATAGTTTGTAAAATCATTTTGGTTGTTCTGGAGGAAGACAAGAGATTAGAGAAATAAGGAAACCTGATAGGGACTGTTTGAGTGGGCCAGGAAAAAAACAATGTTGGATTACATTAGATTGGAACTAGTGGTTAGATGCAAAAGAAGAGGAGAAGTTGGAATCTTATTTTATTTTTACTTAAGTAAAATTTGTCCAGCACTGTCACAGTGCGCTTGTGGTAAAAGAATCCCAGATCGTTCATCTTGTTAGTAACTTCCATCCCTAAGGTCATCGCAGGGTCCAAAGTGACTTCAGAAAATCCAGCCATTGCATTACATGAATTATATTTTAGAGATAAGATCAGTAGAACTCAACAAAGAATTAGATGTAATTAAGGAAAGAAGGAAATCAAGTAAGGTTAACACTCATTTTGTGGTTTAAGTAATTAGATGAATGACAGTAGTGCAGAATGAGATAGGGAATATTTGGGGAATATTTAGTGGGATTTTTTTGATGGGTGAAAATGCTATTAATATGAGATATCTATTATACATTCAAGTGAAGATATAAATAATAGCCTAAAGAAGTCTGGAACTCGATGAAGTGGTCAGGGTCAGAAAAACAAATTGGGAATTCATTGGAATACACATTGTGCTCAAATAGAGAATGTAGATAAAGAAGATGAGAGTCCAGAACCAAGCCCTGGGAACTCCAATATTAAAATTTGATAGAAGAGAAAACAACAAAGAATGAGAAGAACAATCAATAAGATGGGAGGAATTCAGGGGGATATGTTATCATGGGAGCATCTCAAGATGAAAGGAGTATTGATTAAAAAAGAAGACAGCATAGTTTCCATTGGACTTGAGGTCACATCTATGATCTTGACAGTGCATATTTTTAGATAGTAATGTGTTTAATTGTACATTAAATGGAGAAGACATCCACTCCCTGCACTCTAACCAAAGGGATAGGCCACAAAAGGTTGGTGCATGATATCCTTGATGTACATGTTTTTGGTTCTGTCCTCTGGGTTCCCCTGTTAAATATGCATTTCTCTTAAATATAGTCTTGGGAATAATGTCTTGGTGATGGATGATTCTAGCAGGAGCCAAGACATCCCAGATTTAAAAGCATCAGGTTCATTGTTAGTTGAGAAAGCATTTGAAGCCTTGAAGACTCTGTTAAGTGAAATAGAACTTCATTAAATTGCCTGACTTTTTAATACTTTAATTTAGTGGCAAAGACCACTTTTAAAGTGAAGTGTTTTGGCAGAAAGATCTCTTTTTAACTGCTTGGATTTTGTAATTTTGCACTTTACCATCCAAGCCTTCACACCAACATAACTATTCCAGATTTGTATCTTGCCCAATGACAAGGAGGAAGGGCACTTCAGTTTTAATTAGCAAGGGTGGAACAAGTTAAATTGTTCAAAAAAGGGATAAGGTGAAAACATGTTGTACTGAGGTCATGAAATTCTGATTCACCCCCCAGGTGTTCATCCTGGACCCTTCCCATTAGTCATGTAGCCTTAGAACCTCTTTGGCTCAGCTTTCAAATTTGTAAACTTCCTAGATATGGACTAGGAATTATATCTTTAAATATAACTGTAGGCTCTCATGTACTTTCTTAAAAAATAATTACTTGAGGACATTTTTTTTTTTATTGCTTTTAGAGTGGGGGCATTGATTTGTTGTTGTCTTTCATGTAGGCCCCCCTACCCCCCACCAACAGGGAATCAAACTTGCAGCCTAGGTATGTAACTTGCTTGATTGGGAATTAAACCCCCAACCTTTTTGTTTACGGGACAGCAATCCAACTAACTGAGTCACGATGGCCGGGGTGGTCTCATGTATTTTTAAAGCATTTGTGACAATCCAGAAAAGTTGGTTTGAAGGGCAGATCTAGTCTTTGCTAGTAAAGAACATGTCCTGGATGTAGGAACTGGGAAGTGCCATCTAGTCAAAGAGGGAGATGAATGACCTCACCCATGGCAGCGGCCTTAGAGAGGGACTTAGAAAAACTGAAAGGAAGACAGGGAAATGAGACAGGAAAGGAAGAAAACGTGGTTCATGGGAAAGATGTGATAGTGAAGCAATTTGGAGATTGAAAGGTGAGACACTGAAGTCCAAGGCTTCGCACTAATTGTTGGGCCTTGGTCAGAGGTCAGGCAGGATTTCCTGGGCTGAAGGGGAAACAAGACTAAGGCTTGTAAGGCTTGTAAGGCCTGTTTAAAGCTGAGCCACAGAATGGGAAGAAAGTGTAGTCTAAGCTCAGCTGAACTGATAGAAAACAAAATGCTGAACCGAGAGATTTCCTAAATGTAAATAGTTGTAGAAAAAGACAGCTAACTACTGTAGTAAATATTTACATTAGAACACAGTGGCTGAAGGTAGGTACAGAGTCTGGGCCTGGAGGGATGGACAGAGTTTGTGTGGGGGTGGGAGGGTAGGGGTGGGGCCTGAGTCTTTAGCTCAAATTCTTTCTTCTGCATTATTCTCCTAGTTCTTCTACCTTCTTCCTTCGCCTTACCTCCTCTTCCTTTTCTCTTCCTCCTTTTCCTCCTCCCTGTTCTCTCTCTTTCTCTATCAACTCCTCCCCAAAACCCATACTTACACAACCAGTAGTGTTGTCACACTTTGCTGACACAGCCCTACAAGGAATAATGGGCAAGATTTTTGAGTGGAGGTAAACTCTAAACATTTATGTCTTGCTTTACAGTACAGAAAGCACTTTAATAGAATCAACTCCTCTGATTTGGTCATCACAATAATGCCTGAGGCTGAGTGTTATGTTGATGAAGAAGCTGAAATTCTGATCAGTTAAATTTGTGACCTCAGGGTTTAGTAATTGGCCAAGCCTGTCTGTCTTCACACCCATGGTCCTCTGGTTCCAAATGCCATGCTCTTTTCACTGCATAGTGCAACCTTATTTAAAAAAGGAAAAGCTGTTTATTTTAGGACAGTTTATGGCTTTAGACACAAAAAACAGTTACTTATTAGATATGAGAAAGTGCAACACATTTGGATCCTTTTCCCCATACTATAATGAAGATGCTAAGAGCCAAGAAGCAGTTGGGTCATGGCAGAAGGAGAAGTAAAGAGCCCGTGTAATTGGTAAAGCACATACTAACCACAGAAATGTCACAGTAGACCATGTTAGAGATGTTGGAGCTGCCTGGTTGTTCATGACACCTGGTGAACCTGGATCTCTCAGTAGTAAAAACTTCAGGGACTCTGAAGGAAATAATAATTTGCTTTATTACTTTATCACCACAAGGGATAATCTGTAATTGGATCAAATGATTATAAAAGACATATTTTTAGGGGCATAATAAGCAATTCAAGAGACTGTTCCAGTTATTAGTACCAAAATGTGCATTCATTCCCCATACTGCTTTTTGCAGACATTTTCTGGTATCTCATTTTCTGACTATTAAATTTTCTGGTATCTCATTTCTGACTATTAAATTATACCCCAAATAGAATATGCAACCGCATGTAACCAACCTATTCCGGTAGACACAAAGTGCAGCATAAATAGAAACTGAAAAATAATCAGAAGCATTTAGAATTCTCTTCTTCTTCATCTAACCTCCTTGTCCTTATCCTGGGTTGCCCATGATTCTGAGCCTCTCCCCACACTTGCACCTTCCCCCAGACCTCAGTTTCTGGGTTCACTTTCCCCACGGAAAGAATTTCAAGGCAAATGTCTACCTAGGACTGGTTTTGCATTATCCACACACAAATCACTGTTGCTCAAAACACAGGAAACAATGACTGGGGGTAAAAAGAGAGAGCCTATTCCCTGAGCAGGAGGGAAGCCAGCAGTCTTTTTCATACTTTCTTGTTTGTGGGAAGTAGATTTCTTTTTTGTTTTAGTGAAAGCAGATTTGGAACATTAAAAAAAAAATGAGCCAGGTTGTGTGGGTGTGCGTGTATGTGTGTGTGTTTTATTGTATTTACAAATAATTTAGCTGAAATGAGTTTTCTGCTATTGGTCCTAAATGATGGATTTGATTAGTCATGTAGGAAGCAATAAATGCATGTTTGGGGCAGATGCAAGGTTAAGAATATGTAAAAAAAAAAAATAGTAGCTTGGTTATGTTTAATGTAGAGGACAAATTAAAACCAAACAAACTGAAAACCTACAAATATCAAGCAATTTTTCCCATTAACTATAGAAATTAGGAACTGTTCCCTGTGTATCTTTCCTTTCAAGCTGTACTGAGATTTTTAATTTTGTAATTCATACTTATATGTCACCATACCAGATGTAGTCTTTTGGGGCTTTCTGGTTATGGAAAGCAGATGAAATGTATTTTCAATTGAAATATGCTTTTTTTTTCCCTTTCCCCTTCTTTCCTTCTTTTATTTTATTTTTTGAAATGTGCCACTTAGCATTTATAAGGGTGTTTTATGAGAAGGTCTTCACATGTACACTTGCGCAGTTGCGTAGGCTTTATAGCAGGGCGAACCGGGGCATTATATCCACTGAGAGTTTTATTTTCAGGAGCAGATAGAGAAAAAGTGATTCTTTCTTTCAAATTTGCTTTTAATAAATTTCAGGCCATTGACAAAAATTACTGGAGACTTGTATGCTAGGGACTGGGCAACACAGAAGGAAAAATGATACAGTTCTTGCCCTCCAGGAATTTGCAGTCTAGGGAGGAAGACAACATAAACAAACATTAATAAGTAAGCAATTACAGATTGTGCTAAGTGCTGTGATAGAGAATAATAGAAATGCATGGCCTCCATCCTCCCTGTTCCACCTGGCCCAGCATGTGCATCCGTCTTGGTGCTGTTCTGTAAGCTCATTTGGGGAGAGCCACGTGGAAATTTTGATAAATGTGAGAAGATAGCAGTTTGGTGTAGTACAGTGTTTTTCAAGCTGTGTGTGTGTGTGTGTGTGTGTGTGTGTGTGTGCGCGCGCGTGTTGCTGTTTGGTTGGTTGGTTGGTTTTTTTGATATGTAAGATTCCAGAAAGTTGGCACCTGGGCTACTGCAGAGTCACAAAGAACAAAATGGGAGTCAGCAGGGGGCTGGTGGGGACTGGGGGACTGGATGCTGGGGGTACCTCCCACCCCAGCTTCTCTCCAGCCAGCTCTGCATTTATCTGTTGAAGAATTCCCCTGCTAAAGCAAGAAAAACATTTATAATTCACTGTTGTGGTCCAAATAGGTCAGCTTTGGGAACAAGACAATTCTGGATTCCAAACAGTACTGTAACACTAGGGCACTTCAAGTTCCTTGTTCATCTCATTATCCATAAAACCTATTCTGTGGGAGTTCTCAAGGCTTGTACTTACCAGAGAGAGAGGAAGTTGCTAAGAAACGCAACTCTTAATGTTCTCATCACTCATATTTGTAGTTAGTGTGCAAAAATTATAACCATATTATTGTTAATAATAATGTTTATCAAAGTGTCATGATACTAGGATCAAACCCTGGAGTGAAAACAGCCACTTTGTAGAGCAATATCCATGTTTCTATTTCTATCCCACTCAGGACTTTTTGGGGTTATTTTTTGAATAGTAGACATTCTTCTGCACACTTAATCTTGTCTGCCTATAGAGAACTGTTCTTGATATGGTACTAATTCTGCCAAATGGACCGATGCCATTGCTCACTTAGGATACAGAATTATAGGAAAAAATATACCATTGAGAAGGGAAAGGTCCCAAAGTTGTGTGTACATATTGCAATGGGATATCTGCTTGAGACACATTGGGCCTGTAAACACCTGTGAAAACTTGCATATATCTCTTGTTTTTTTCAGATTTTGCTTATGAAAGGGACACTTAATTTGTTCTTTGAATGTAGCCATTGTATTTTAACATGCTGATTTAATCAGCATTTTTGACCAGCATCACTGGTCAGAATTTTCTTTTTATAGCATCCAGACAGCTTGGGCATATAACCACATGCAGTTTTATTTTGTCACCAACTGGTCACCATATGGAAGCCAGTTGAAATGTATTTTAATTATATAACTCTGCACATAGGGAAATCATCTTGGGGAAGCTCAGGTAGCACAGTGGCGAGTAGATTCAGCTTGAGACTAGACTAACAATGCAGATCTGAAAGTTGGCAATTCTGGGCCCTCAATGAATTCTCAATGAAAGACCCACTCATAAAATGCCAATCAATGCCTTGGAGCACCTTTTTATATGATGAGCTCATAAAAATATGTGCTGTTCCAACATTCTTCAGATGTGATGGTTAATGTTATAGATCTTACTTTAGTAAGCTGAGTACTTCAATAATACATTTATAATTAAAATACAGAAAAGAGAAATGGAAGGAAAACTAGAATTGGTAGTTATAGTTGTTGAAATGCATATGCAATTTCTTCCCATTTTTAAAAAGTTGAATTTGGGCAATTATATTGTACAGAGCCTTCTGTCAAAACCTCAAATTGAGTAAAGAGAAAAAAATTTCCTGCATTTTCTTCCTCTGTTAGGCACCCATTTAAAGTGAAATGAGTGCCTTATAAAAATTTAATTACATGTTGTGTGAAAAAATGTTAAAAATTTATAGTAGAAATAAATTAGGGCTTATTTTTAGTCTCAAAGAGATAGATATAAGAAAGTAGCATACAGTCATTTTCTAGATGGTATTAGATATGTTTTTCCTATTTTGTCATATCTTTTCAGATGACCTGACATGAGGATTAAAATGACAGCCATTTCTTAGTTGGTATTTGAAAGACAACAGCAATAAGAAACTGAGCAGAACTCCTGGAGACTTTTCATAGGGAAAATAAGCATATTGACATTCTTTGAATTTTGTATATTGATTTTGGCTCCAGCAGCTCCAAAGCCATTAAAAGTTAGAGTTAATCATACTTGATTTTTTTTTATTGTCTGTCAGTTTCCTTATTCACAATCCTGAGCAATAGTAATATTATTTAGTTTTACTTATGCTCACATTCAGGCCTATAGTAAAAAATTCATAAGGTAGCTTACTGAAATTTCTGAAGGGATCTGATAAAATTCATGGTCTTTAGTAGGCTGTTGATAGATGTTCTAGTAAAGGAGTAAATCTTGTGAATTTCAGAGGTGGTCCCAAAATGGTCTTTAAAAATCCTGCTGTGTTAAAAATATCAGGATCGCTTTCCTGTAATAATAACCTGAGGGCTCTTTTGAGATATGTATAACTACTTAATGATGAAGTCCGCTTAATTAGCTACAAGAAGAATGATTTTCCTCCCCTTGTTAATATCTACTTTCACTGTGAGGTTATAAAGGCTTCTTGATAAAGATTGATGCCATGTCTAATAAGCTCTCTTACTATAGATTCATAAAGTGTTTCTGTTTATATAAAAATTTAAAGCACTGAGTATAAACGGGCAAGGTGGTGAGCAAAGCAATGACCTTCCAAAGATGTCTACACCCTAATCTTTGAAATCTTTAAGTATGTTATGTGGCATGTCAAAGGGGAATGAGGTCATAGATGGAACTGAGGTTATACTCATTGGTTAACTTTAAAATAGAGAGATTATTCTGGATTACCCAGGTAGACTCAGAATAACCATAAATTTTCTTAAAAAGTGAAAGATGAAGACAAGAGGTGGGAATGATAAGATGGGAGAAGGATTCAACCTTACCATTGCTAACTCTAAAAAGGGAGGAAGGAATTCCACTAGCCAAGGGAACCAGGCAGTCTCTAGAAGCTGGAACAGGCAAATAATCAGATTCTCACCAAGGGCTTCCCAAAAAGAATGCATTTCTGACAACACCTTGGTTTTAGAAGCCCATTCCAGGCTTCTAAACTATAGAATGTAAGATAATAAATATATATAGTTTTGAGACAATATGTGGTAACTTGTCACAGCAGCAATAAAAAGCTAATACAGACTACATAAGATAGTAGTGTCTTTAAATCATGTAGTCATTGAATATCTATTATTGTACATGCCTATTTATTAAATAACGTTTCATTTCTACTGCCAAGATCTTGGTGTAATTAAACCATGCCCCATGAGTCAGAGTGAAAATCATACTTAGGTTTGTCAATGGCTTTAATAACAGTGAGCCTTATAATTTCTGTACTAATTGTGTCAGGAAGGCTGGAGCTTATGGAATGAGCAGTGTGGTGCAACCACATCTTTCCATCCATACATATATGACATCATTCATTCTCCACGTAGTTCCCAATGTTCCCATTGGTATAGAGATACAGGACTATGACTATCCCTGGGAACATGCAGAGTTCAGCTTTGGGGTCCAAGTAAAGCTTATTAAAATATAGACAATAAGAAGTAGGAGAAACTTTTGAGGCCAGCTGGTCCAAAATACTGGTTTAACAATGAGCAAATTTAAGCCCCAGCTTGAGGAACATGAAAGGCCTGAGGTGACAGAAAGTGTCAGAGAAGACAGGCAAGAGAAGAGGAAGGGAGGGAAAGAATCGAAGGAGAGCAGAGAAGCCAGTGGAGTTTTGGGGAGATGATCAATGGAGAAGATGGGATGGAAAACCAAAGACACAGTGAGTGATTGAGACCACCAGTAATTTTCTCCTGATTTATCTCTTAAAAGAAATATTTTCTAAGAGCAAACTTTGCTCTTTTGTGAGCTGGTGAATTCACAGTGAGAACCTCCTTCCTTTACCCTGACCAAGGACATGCTCTCCTTTTAAAAGTCCTCTCTGTTTGGAGCTATATGACAGGATGCTCAAATAGGGTGTCCTCGGTTTAGGTGACTGAGAGGAAGTTCAGTGATTCACCTGGCAGGTTTGAACTCCCTCACGTGGGACCTGAAATAAAGACTCTGGTCCCAAATCGCTGTGCTTCCAGCCCCCGTTTCCCTTTTCTCACAGTCTCCAGACTCACTGCTCAGCATTCTGAAATCCTCCCCCGAACACCTGGATGAAGTAGAACAAGGCAATTTTCCCCAAAACTTGCCTGATTATACAAATACTGAGAAGCATGCCTGTCTAGAGATCCTGATTCCTTTTTCTTTCCTTTATTTTTATTTTTGACACTACAGATATCTCCATTTCCACACCCCTTCGCCCACCTCCACCCCAGCACCTCCTTCTTCTGATTGTCCTCACACTGCTGTCTGTGCCCATGGGTTATACATATTTGTCCTTTTGCTAATCCCTTCCCCTTCTTTTATTCAGCTGCCCTCTCACTGGCCCCTCTAACAGCTGTCAGTCTGTTCCATGTGTCTATGCCTCTGTTTCTATTTTGTTCATCTGTTTATTTTGTTTATTAGATTCCACATCTTACCAACCGAAACATGTAGAAATGAAGAAACTTCAGAATAGAACAGATTATCTTCTTACTATGGGACATTTCTGAATATGACAACATCATTCTGTCAACAACAAAAGTTGACAGTTTTAATAATAGGCTAAGGTTCTGTATTCTTAGATGAGTTATCTCTGTTTTACCTAAGTTAGCTTATTGCTACTAGTGGTGATAATTTTATAGATGACTTTCTGGCCTGTATTGTCAGTACTCAGGGCCACCTCCTCAGTAAAATCTTCATTCTGCTTTATACCAGGCTTCCTGGTCATTCCTTTACTGCTTTGTGTCACACCTTTAAATATGGATTACAATAATATTGTGTAAGAATTGGTTATCTAATATCTCAAGACTGCATGTCTCATTAGAGGTCACGTCATATTTATCTTTGAGTCCTCAGTCTTTTGCTTACCTGGTACATAGTAAATGTTCAGCACCTACTGTAGACACTTATGAAGACGTATCTGGAAAATGAGACCATTGAGACTATTCTAGAAAAACAAAACAAAACAAAAACATGGCACAGGAGTAAGATCATCTTTACATCCTAATTAGCCAGAAGCCCCAGGGCCTGTCCTGGCATCTCTGCAGACTCCAGTTTCCTTCTCTGGCTAGAATTAGTCTAGAATTGACCTCAGAGGTTGGCATGTGCTTCATCGCTCTGTATGAGTCTCTGACAATTAGGATTTCTCTTTTGTGCTCAGGTTGCCAGGGGCCAGTAGCAATGGAGTGGGAGTAAAAGGTGAGCCTGATGACTGACGAATATTTTGTGACATGAAGTTGAGCAGATACCATATTATCATGGTAACTGTCACTGTATTAAACCTCCTCATGAGCCACCACGCTGTGTCAGGCAAAGAGAGCAGAAGATCCCTGAAATACTGAGGTAGAAATGTATAGTAATTGCATTGGGGATCCTTTGCATTAATTAATGTTCCCTCTGAGTTGGTTCCTGCCAAATTCCTTTGGCTTCAGTCCCATTTTAACTGTTAGTAAAACTAGAATTACCCCAGAAAGTGAGGCTAGGAGGATTTTATTATAGGAAAACCTGATGTCTGAAACTCTGACAAAGTACCAAAGGTGCGGGGAGAGAGCTGGCCGTCATGGTCTGGGGCAGAAGTCAGCACCCACAGCCTCAATTCATTTCTAAGGAAGGGTTGATAGGGGAATTGACCATTGAAGTCAAGTCTGCGTGCATTTCCTCATTTCCTCCTTTTCATCCATCTTTCAAGGCAAATTGTAAAGAAAAAACGGATGTTGCATTTCTCTATGGTGAATTGCTGGCTGCTTTCTGCAGGAGGGGCAAGAGAAATCCTATTTGTATCTTTTCAGCTTTTTGGGGACTGAACAGCTCCCCAAAGTCTGAGTTAATGTTTGTTTGCAGCCTGGAGTGATCAAAAGGAAATGGCAGAAATTATTCTCTGAGTAGCAATGGCCAAGTATCTGAGTCCCTTCCATGCTAAAGAGGAAGAGAGTCACCTGCACAACTTGTCCATCTGCTGTTGAGTGCTGTTTGGAGGATGGAACTGACCTGTGGCTTACTGGAAGGAGTGCAAACTTTGGCCTCAGACATACCAGGCTGGTTCCAAAGTGTGCTCTATTCGCTTTGGGGGAACCCTCAGTAAGCTGCTTAAACTCTGAGCCTCAGTGTTCTCATCTGTACAATTGGAATAACCATGCTGTGCACTGAACAGCAACACAATTTGCAGGCCAATGCAAAACAAATGTGGAACCTTTCTTTAAAAGTATGTACTATGAAGTTCAGGATGTTGATAGCTGAAATCAAGTGTGGGGCCCTTTAGAGCTGGTATAACTAGGCAGATCATTTCCATAAACCTGGCCTTGACTGTACAAGTCATTTGCCTCTGGTTCTCAAATATCTTCTTTCCTTACTTACCTTCGTATCTCAGAGAGTTGATCCCTAATAACTTCATTCCCACGGAATGCTAACTAGGTTTGACCCATGGGAGGAAGGAGTAGCAGAGTGGAGGAAGGGAAAAGCCAAGTTATTTCTCTATCTCTATCTCTTTTCCCTCCCTCCCTTTCTCCCCATCATCCCACTGCCCTCCACTCCATCTCCCCCTCTCCTCTCTATTCCCTTTCCTTTGAGAGATCACCAGCAGGTTCCTGGTTCTCTAAGATCACACCACCTTTTCTCTCTGTCCTTTGTTTTCCCCTGAAGAAAGCCAGGCCCTGCTTGTGAACTAGTACCTGGACTGCCTCACCATTCTCTGTGTTCCAAGCCCTTTTTAATGGGCTTCCCATACTAAGTGTTCTCTATTGAACAATTCTGCATGGAATCTGATCAAAATACCTGCCTTGCAGGGTTTTTACGAGGAATAAATTTGCCTAAGACAGTATTTTTCAACTGTAGTTTACAACCCATTTGTGAGTCATGAAATCAATTTAATGGGTCAAAACCAGAATATCAGAACACATAATAATATAAAGTGGAAAAGAAAATATTGCAGTTCATTGTATGTACTAAGCGTAGGTACTATTTCATAAAACTTTTAGTTGTACGTGTGTGTGAGATATGCACTCGTTCATGATATAAAAATGCATTACTTTCTAGCAGCTGGAATTAAAAGAGAATAAGAAAGCCAATAATCTAAGATTGCTGGCATATAATAAGCACTTACCAAATCATACCAGTTATCGTTGCCATCAAGGCCATGTCAGTCATATAAACACAGTCCAGCCAGGACTCAGAATTTACCAGTCCAATGTGCTTTAGCACATCAGAAGAGTTCCACATCGTTGGGCCAGGATGTACTGAAATGGCCAAAGCATTTACTTACATTTGTTTGATTACACCTAGACAGGCCCAGCCTGAGTCACCAGCCTTGGCTGAAAGAGAAGCCAGCCCGGTTGAAAGCACAGAAGCAGTTTTAAGATAACATTTTATTTTCCACTGATTCATTGCAATTCTGTCCCTGTAACAATTTTCTCCTAAAATCTGAATGCTTTAAAATATATGCAAGTTTCACCTAGGAAAATGGGAACTGGAAGGAAGTAATGAGATAAAGCAGCTCCTAATCAGTATATTAGTGAAAGGACAACTTGGGTCCCCTGTCATTCCTTTTTTATAAAGGTATTGAAGAGTTGTACAAAAAGAACTATGCTCTAAGACAGCCATGGGATTGGTAAATTACACGTGTTATTAACTGGGAAATAACGCATATTATCGACCATCAAGCACTTGCTGACGGGAGATTTGAAAACCCATAGGATACTTAATTTTGTCATAGCTGTCCCAACAGATGGTTACTATTAGCTATGTGTTGATGATGATAGGAAAATGATTAGCAAAAGAATTTTTAGCTCCTTGTCTTGTTGTCTATTTCATCAAGCAAAGAAGCACAAGTTCCCAATTTTAAATCCATCCAAATCCAAAGAACAAGGTGTCTGAGGAATAGCAACAGTTACAGGTCCCTTGAATTTCTCACTCATGGCCCCCTGAGGCTTCACTAGAGTTCCTTATGGTTCACAGCAGCCTTTCCAAGCTCCGTGCCCTTTTGATAGCACAGTGGGCAGGGACACTCCAACGATGCTGGCTTTGAGTTGAGTATGTGTCGAGGCAAGACAAATGTCTATTTGTATCAATGTTTGACAACAGTATTTGCAATGTCAGGTGACAGAGAAAAAGACTAGTTTCTAGAGCCCTGAACCTTGTGCCAGAAGCTGTTTTGAATACTTTCTACATTTAAACTTATTTAATCCTTTTGCCCTGGCTGGTGGCTCAGTGGATTGGTGCCAGCCTGTGAACCCAAAGGTTGCTGGTTCCATTCCCAGCCAGGGCACATAACTAGGTTGTAAGCCAGGCCTCCAGCCAGGTCCTTAGTTGGAGGCAGATAAAAGGCAAACATACATTGATGTCTCTCTCCCTCTCTGCTTTTTTCCCTTTCCCTCTCTCTGAAAATAATAAATTAAAGCTTTTAAAAAATAAACTATAATTATTTAATCCTTGAAACAACCCTATGGGATGAGTACTATTCCCTATTTTTTAGCTGAGGCGCTAGATAAGGAAGGTAAATAAATTACAAAAATTTGCACAGCCAGTTATTAGTAGTAGAGTCAAGATTTAAATGAAATCGCCTGGCTAAGTCAATGCTCCTAACCTCCACCTGGATTGGAAGTAGATGGACTGCATTCTTATTTCACCATCCACCCATTTTTACCTGACCCCGTGCAATGTCTGCTACCATCTGTAAGATAAGGACATTGCTCTGTGTGTTTTAAAGTCCCTTTCTTTCTTTCTTTGTTTTTATTTTTATCAATCAGAGGGATTCTATTAATTCATCTCATTTCATCTCATATATTCCACTGCCCTGCAATGTGTCAAACCCATCACAAACTACTTTTCCAAATTGTCCAAGTAGGGACATTTTTATATTCATCCGGTCCCTCAAGCGAGGCAAGAACACCTCCTGTTTTGCTCCTGTCTCTCTTTCTGCACTTTTTCTTCTTTCTGCCTGACCTAAAAGAGCCTTTTGTTGTTCAGTCCCTGGTGGGGAATCCTAGGAAGCTTCTAAAACCCCAAGTGTGTCACACCAGCCCCTCAAAGGAGTGCTGAGTGAGAGAGGTGACTGGTCTCATGGATTATATGTGATGGCGGTGCACTGAGGAGATGCTTGAGGAAGAAGAGGATGGGGGGACAGGACACTCAACAGTGTTTCCAATGAAAGGAAGAGGAAGGTCAGGGAGGACCGCCCTCTGGATGGAGCTCTTGGCCACCTGACAAGCTGATTAAATATCATGCTGCAAAAAGTAAATGTTTATGCCAAGCCAGGTGGTTGGCTGCTGCAGAACTCTATTAGGCGTAAGTGGTTTGATTGGCTTCCCTTTATTCAGCTGTTAGTGTTTTCCTCTTAAGTGCCTGTCAGAGAGAATCTTGGTGTTTCCCTCAAAACAGCTGGTTCATAAAAAACATAAACTCCTCTGAAAATGTTGAGTAGGGATCTTTAGATTCTTACTCTCCTTTTTCCCGCATCTGTATTAAAATGGTGGGGAAGAAAGAGAGGTAAAGCATGCTATTCTAGCAGTCTATTTTATCCAAGTTAATGGAACCAAGTGGTACAATTTGTTCTGTATTTTAAGTGTTGCTTGCTTTATCTTTTGAGGATGGAATCCTCCTAGCTAAGCACTGTGGACTTAATATAACCCAACTGCAGCATTTATCTATGAGAACGTCTCTGAGGGGGATCCTTAGTGATATGCACAGAACATTCTTATTAATAGAGGAATCTGTGGTCAGCTTGACAAGTTAGCTGTAATTGACTCCAGGCTTCTTTTCCTTTTTGCGGTTTTGTTGTTGTTGGACTTATTTTCTAGGCAGTTATTTTTTCATACATGTACTTACGGTTTTAAGTAGAAAAATATATCAAGGTATCAGAAATATTCTTTCTCAAAATCAAAGTATCTTTGGCTTTGTACACACTCCATCTTTTTCTTTTTCTTTCTCCATTTCCAGTTCTCTACCTCTGTGGTTACTTAGGAAATACAAACCCCTGGATTTTAAAATTCATGACTAACTTAGAAGTAGTGACTCAGCATTTGTTTGGAAGACAGTATGAGGAATAGAGGTATATAATTTTAATTATAATAAATATGAATTCATAGTCTTTTATGTACTCAAGTGCCATACTATAAGTGTAGGATGCTTTTTCAGACTAAACTTAGCCTGATTCTCTCAGAGTTCTTAAATTTATCTTCAGTAAAATATTTTCCCAAATTGTGTCCATAGATCACTATCTTCATAATATGCTTCTTAAAAAAGGGTGTCATGGTCTAATAAGTTTAGGAAATCCTACCCACACTTTCCATTTTCTTAAGAGTAATTATAAACCTTAGCAGACTTAGAACTAAAAAATTCATCAGCAGAGGAACTCATTTACTTTTAACTCAGTATTTCTCAAAATTAGTCGATCCCATCCACCTAATCCCTGCTTTTATTCTGGCAATTGCTATTACTTAAAAGTAGCACTTTTCAGAATATACTTGGGAAATGGATGCTAGATTTATGATCTTTATGAAATATTGATGTCATCATTTGTTGAGAAAATGTGATAGGAGCTATTCTAGATACTAATTGGAATAGGTGTTTATTTGGGTACTTAACAGACTGAAATGACTGCTTTATAAAAAGTAGACTATTTATCTCTCACATACAAGTCTAATAGGAGCCCTGGCTAGTGCGGCTCAGTGGATTGGCACTGGCCTGTGAACCCAAAGGTGGCTGGTTCCATTCCAGTTAGGGCACAGAACCAAGTTGCAAGCCAGGTCTCCAGCCAGGTCCATAGCTGGAGGCAGGTGAAAGGCAACCATACATGGATGCTTCTCTCCCTTTTTTCCTCCCTCCCTGCCCTTGTTTCTAAAAATACTGAATAAAATCTTTTAAAAAAAGTCTAATAGGGAAGCAGTGCAGGGAGGTAGGGCAGCTTTCTGACAGGGTCATCCAAGGGCTCGGGTACTTTCTAAGGTGATGTCCTTCAAGGTGTTCCTCTCTCTGTGATTGTAACTAACTCAACATCCCTCGCTCGTGTTGTATCAGAAAAGAGACAAAAGGGACACCCCTAATGAAAGAGAAAACAGAGAACAAACAGCTTCCTGTTAAGGATCTGCTTTGTATTACACTCATACTTCATTTCTAGAATTTATTAACACCCAGTTTACAAGAAAGTCTGGGAAACAGAGTCTTTGCTTGGGGAACATACATCTACATCAAAGTTAGAAGTGGTGGTTTTTTAAAAGAAAGAAGGAAGGATAAATATTACTACACACACTTAGTCTTCTCTGCTGTGCTTTTTCAACAGTAAACCCTACAACCATCTACATGAAATAGGTACTTCTGTCCCCATAATGTCTCATTTTAATAATGAGAAAATTAAGATACAGAGACTGTAAAACTAAAATTACATAATGACCAGTGGCTTTAGGCTTTGATATCAGGTTATCTAATTCCAGAACCTGGGTTCCTAAGTAATACACACACTTAGAATACTTCCCCGCCCCACCCCCCACCAAATTTCTAGTAGTCTCTACCATTCTTGGGCCTAGACATTTCTAATTTGAAAGGAGAGTCATTTTCTAATTCAGGGAGGGTAGAAACCAGTTCCTTCACTCAAATCATGGTCTTTTTTCTTTTTGGACACATGTCTAAACTATTTTGCAACTTTGCCTAGGTTTGGCCATATAACTGAGTTCTAGCCAGTAAAATATGAGAAGATCTGATTATACCACCTCCAGTGTTGGCCATTAAAAACCTCCCTTGAATGCCCCTCCATGTCTTTTCCCCTCCAGCTAGCTGAGATGAAAACACCTTCCCAGATAAATGGAAGCCTTATGTTAAGGATGACAGAGACTTGCTCAGCCTGAGTCCGTGAATGACTAGCTGGAGGAGAAATGTCACAAAACTTGTCTTCTCACCTACTATGTGATGTAAACAAAACACACTTCTCTTGTGTTTGATTTATTTTCATTTTTTAAATTCTGTTTGTCTTAATGGTTTTCCTACTGTAAATAATACAGTCTGTTAGTATGATGTCATAAAAAATATGGACAAACTGGATTAAAATTATAGATTTGCCATTTACTACTGGTGTGGCCTTGGGCAATTTACTTAATCTCTCTGAGCCTCTGTTTTCTTGGTTTAAATTAATATAGAATCATAGAGTTGTTGTTAAGAAATAAATTGCTCTCTATGAAAAGTGCTATTTCTTATTACTTATTGCATTCTTGTGGTGAGAAATTTTTTTAAAGATTTTATTTCATTATTTTTAGAGAGAGGGGAAGGGAGAGAGGGAGAGAGACATGAGTGTACGGTTGCCTTTCACCTGCCTCCAGCTATGGACCTGGCTGGAGACCTGTCTTGCAACCTGGTCATGTGCCCTGACTGGGG
Source organism: Noctilio leporinus (assembly GCA_004026585.1). Classification (NCBI taxonomy): domain Eukaryota; kingdom Metazoa; phylum Chordata; class Mammalia; order Chiroptera; family Noctilionidae; genus Noctilio; species Noctilio leporinus. Next base: position 62,111 of record PVIW01002893.1, on the reverse strand, counting down.
AATCGAACCAACAACCTTTGGGTTCGCAGGCTGGCACCTTATCCACTGTGCCACCAGCCAGGGCTGATGAGAAATTTATACTTATTCTAGTTCCCACTGTTGAAAATATCCATGCCTTAGTATTATTAAACTGGTTTTAAAGGGATGCATCTTAGGTTAATGTTTCCACACTAACATTAGAGAACTTCCAGATTTACATTTCATGTCATTAAAAAGTCTTAGGTCAGCAAAATAAGAGACTAGCAGTTTGGGAATAGTTTGACAAACCTTGATAAAAACATCTGTTTGATCACTTATTAGCTTGTTGCTTCTCTGAAACTAGATTCAGTATCAGTAATTTTGCAATAATAATCTTCCTCTTTCAGAATTGTGATGATTAAGTAAAATTCTAAAAGTTTCAGAAACCTCTTTGCATGCTGATGATTTCCTGTTCCTCTCCAAACCAATTTTCATAGTGTTGACCTTAGACAAATAGCGATATTTCTCCAGCAAAACTGGGTTTATTCAGGAACAACAAAGAATTGCAATTCAGGACAAATGGCCTCATGTGACCACACATAAATCCCCCAAAACACAAAGGAGAGGAAGTTGGGGGAGCCGTTACAACATAGGGTTCTTCCCATTGGTCTCCAAGGCCTACAGGTGCACGAGAGCGCCCTCTTCTGGCCACCTAACTTCACATTAAATGCAGTTTCTGTTTCTTAGTTTTTACTATACAGAGCACTTTCTTTTTTAAATTTATTTTATTTTATATATTTTTTAATTTAGTTTTATTGTTGTTGTGTCACATCCATCCCCTGCACTTTCAATCACTTTGGCTTGACGGCAATCACCTTTCTTTCACATGTTAAAACTGAACAGAAGTGATCAACAATTTGAATTCTATACAAAGCAGATTTGTTTTTCTGATTGCACACTGAACTACATCCCATCCTACCAGGCCTGCAGATTTGGGGTGGTTTGTGAAGAGGTTGGCCCATTGCTGTTTTACCGGGACACAGGACAGATGTTGGCTGTACTGCCTATCCAAGAAAGTGATGGTCACAGAATGGGCAAAATGAGGCTGATTTTGTGGAGTTCCTCCATGTGGGGCATAAAAAGGGGATTTTCACTTGACAGGCACATGGGCAAACTACATCAGGTTCCCATGTCACCTGTTGGGATTTTACTTACTATGAAACTAAAGAATCTGGTCCATTGCTTCTCATCCTCATTTATATCATAGTAAAAATGCAATGGTTAGAAATTGCACTAATGAGGTATATCTTAATCTGTTGTTGTGTAAAAATATGCAAGGCATGTTTTATGCAGGCTTTCTAGTAGGTAAGAGAAAGGCAGAATTATTGAAAAACAGAAAGTAAACCTGTGTTTAATATTAAGGTTTTATATTCCCATTCAGGGTAGTATCTACATGAAATTAATGTATTTTAACTCAACAGCAACCACACAATATTATATTAAATGTATGAAGAAAGTTGAGGTGTAAAAGGTGATTTATTGTTGAACACTCCATTTGGGAATCCACATGAACTGGTCATTTAACTAGGGACTTTTTGTTTTTATGTTTTTTTTGTTTTGTTTTGTTTTGTTTTTTACCTTCCCTTTGTAAGGAAAACTACACAACCTCAATTTGCTGGAATGTTCCAGGTAATCTCCTGCTTTATTGAGTGTCACTCTGATTTCCTATTTCTTTTCATCTTTATAGTAAAAAAAATCATTCTAGACAATTCTGAACTACTTTTCTACTTTATTAAGAAAAAACTATTGGTTTAAATTTCAGTCATTAAATCTTCATGACTAAAAACTGTACAGCATTGTTTGGTTTATTTTGTTTTACATTTTTTGGGACAAACTATTGTGAAAATACAATAACAATGCTGAATAATATCAGAAATTATTAAGAAAGAGATAGGTACATATGCATACTTTTGCATATAATTTACAGATCCCTGTAGCCCACCTTTGAGCAGACCCCAGGTCACCCAGGTTAAGCATCCCGGTCATAAGCTGGTTAGACATTTGTTTTAATTACAATAAAAACTTAGGTAGAGAAAAGGGAATTTGGCAAGCTAGTTGCTCAAAATATTGAGTACATTAAGGTCATAAACATATTTTTCATGTGTATTCCAGGTAATATACCTATTAATTGTTTTATTATTGGAATCTATTTGATTTTCTTCTTTTTAAATTTTGTTATTGTTACTCTATTATAGTTGTCGCAGCTTTTCCTCTGACCAGCCCAACCCCTGCATCACAGTCACTCCCCACCCTGTTGTCCAGGTCCATGGGTCATTCATACATGTTCTTTGACTAGTTCTTTACCCTTCTTTCCACCATTATCACCTACCCCACTCCCTCTGGTCATTGTCAGTCTGTTCATGTCTGATTTTCTGATTTTCCTTTTTCTGAGAGGTATTTAAAGAGCTCTTGTGAGAATCCTTTGAAATCAGCATGTGGAAATAAATTCCAGAAGTTTTTTCAGGATTTCTCAAAAGCAAATACAAATACTTAGCCAAAAACAAACAATGAAAACAATCCCAAAACCACTAAATACCAGATGCCCTTTATTTTTAGCACATTTTTACTTTCATTTATTGATTTGTGTGTGTGGGTATGAGAAAGAGAGAGAGAGAGATCAACTTGTTCCACTTGGTTGTGCATTCATCGGTTGCTTCTTGTATATGCTGGACCAGAGACCAAACCCACAACCTCAGTGTATTGGAACAGCTCTCAGAACAACTGAACTACCCTGCCAAGGCTATTTTCAGCACATTCTCAACTCTTTCTCTATGCTACTGGTTCTCAATGAGAGTGGGACTCCCCCTAAAAGAGGGCTTTGGAAATTGAGGGGCATTTTTAGTTATCACAATGTCAGGTAGGGTTGTAATAGCTTTTTAGATAGCATGGATTAGGGTTGCCAAAAAGGACTTTTTTTTCCATCCTTCATGACTTTGTAATCTCCCCCAAGATATTCTTGCAGGTGAAAATACTATCCATAATGATTGTGCTAGATTATAGCTCTATTTTACAAGAACAAATACAGGCAATATTTTTATGGTATTCAATGCACTCAATTTTTTAAGAGGATGTGAGGCTGCTGTGTAGATTAAGGTAAGATTATATTTGGATTTGGTTAAGAACTTTGCTAAAAGTTGTTTTACATTGTGGAAAATTATGTCAAGGACAATGATGCTGTTTATAGTATTCAGTAACCATGACAACACATCTGTATCAATCAATGTACATTTGTAAAGATCAGATTCATAGTAGTTTCTTGCATAGGTATAAGCTGTTCATTACTTCGCTGTCTTCTAAGATAGTTATCCCAAACATTCATATGTTGGAATATTATTTATTGTAACTTTAATTCTGTTCTATTTTAATCTACAATTGATTCTGTAAATTGCAATTTATCATATAAGTCAAAGTTTATTGATAAAAATGCTTGAAAATGAAGTTATATCTCCTTGGCCTTTTCACTACTTGCTAAAAAAATGCACTGGCATTTTTATGGCAAATCAATTAAACAGATTTCAATAATGAAATTCACTGGATTTTTATGGTTATTCAGAACTGTGCAGTTAAAAGGACAAGTGAATTACTACCTTCTCAGAGCTGAACTCAAGGGGAAGTTTGACTAATGATTGGTAAAATCAAATAGTGGAAATTTCTTTCTTTTGTTTTATACAATCAGCTACAAAACATCCGTAACCTAAAGAAATGAAATTACTTATGAACAGAAATTGGGACATTTAAGTGCATTTTTTTCTTTTTTGCTTTCATTGCAGGAACCCTCCATAATGCAAGCTGGAATATAATGAAGTCTTGCATAAATGACATGTGGCAACCCAGTTTAGTATAAGCTAGGGAACATGGTACTACTTTAACTTCAAAGCATTTCGTTCCTTCATTACTTTTCCTCCTTTCAAAGCATTCTTTAGCCATGCACCAAGTTTGAACAATGACAAATCAAATTCCCAGAGCCAAAAATAGTTTCAAGATTTCCATCTAATTAATTGATGCTTTCTGATGAGCATCCAGGGTACTCAGCGCTCCCACAGAAGAGTCTCAAAGCCTGACACCAGGTTAAAGTCTGAGTTTATAGAGGCCTCTACTGACACCTCCTTTTGCCCTCAACCCCATTCTACTGGGTCATTTACTGTACCTGATATGTGAGTTTGAATCACTATTTTCAAGTTGTAGTCCACTCATTCTTTAATTCTAGTAAACTGTGCTAACCTTTCTTCCATGTTTCAAAGGCAACAGTAACTATCACAACAAAAGTTGTTGATATTTTTTTGATGCCCCAAATGTGCCAAACCCAGCAAAAGGGTTTTTATTTTTCACCTGTATTGCATAGTTTAATTAACTTAACCTATGTGATGAGCTCTGTTATCATCCCCATTCAACAGATTAGAAAATGATATTTAAAGAAATGTACTATCGTCATATTTGGCAAATGTCACACAATGGGTATTCGTGATTCCCAACCTTCTTCATCACCATACTTTCTTGTCCTTTAGCTTTATATCCTAGATTGCTGTTATCTGTCCAGTTGTTTCAATTCTTAGCCTTTAAGAAAAACTTCTACATTTTTTTGACATATTTTACCTAGATCACAAAAAATGTCCAATCCAACCACTTTCTGGAGTTGACATCACTCCCTTACTCAAAAATCGATGCAAATCTAGTATGACAGATCAAGGCCAAATCCTTCAGTCTAGCCTTTAACAACCATCATAATCTGATTCCATATATCTTCTCCATTCAGCCTACTTTATTTACCTCTTTGTTGATTCTCATTTGGGTGGTTCCTTGATGGAAAGCTCTTCTTATCTAACCCCACCACCCTTTCTCTCTGTCTGTGCTCATATGGCTATTCCGCCAAATCCTTCAATGAATTCTTTTTCGGGATGATCTTGTTCTCTTCTCTTCATCGGTCATGTCAGCTCCCTCCCCCGAGCAGAGCATTTGATTGTATTATGGCTTAGTTTCCAAGTTTTCTTCAAAAATCTTGTCCCAATAAGGTTGTTGGGGCTTGTAAGTATTTCATGATTTATTGACTAAGGGATGCTTCTGTTTTGAGGGGAAGATATAATCTCTCTTTCCTCTATGCTTCCATGGTTTCCTGGGCATACCCCTTCATTTTTTACATGCCTGTATCCACTGGCTGGCAAACTCCATGCCTTGTTCATCTTTGTGTCTTCCCAGCACTAGAACTAGTCGGTACTCAGTAACTCTTTGTTGAATGAATGGAGAAAATGCTGGGAAACAAGCTCTAAGGATTTTGTTGGTTTTATACCTTTTCTTTAGATCTTGCAAGAGATAAAAGTTTATAATGAATTAGTACACCCCCTGTTGAGATGATGAGTGGGGTAGGGTGCACAACTCTTTAATCCACCTTAAAATGCTACACGTATTAGGCAACCATAATGCTTTGATGTCAGGGGCTGGAAAGCAAACAATATATAATGTCCAATTGCTCCTGCTAGGGGCAGAGAGGGCAGATTTCAGGAAGAGTATAATGAGATGAAATTCAGCCAAGATACAAGGTTAATGTCTCCTCACCTCTCAAAGAGTACCGAATGGTCGTTCATTGTAACAGCTGTTGGAAGTTCAAGCTTAATTCTCATCCAAATGACAGTGCCTTTTTCCAAAGAAGGCTATTTCCCAGGGCTCCCCTAATCAGTCATCATGTCCTGTGGAGGAGAGATTCACCCTGGCTGTCTCTACCTGACTGGTGACTGAAGCCCACCCAAAGGTTTTCATTCATGCAAATGACAGTTCAACCCATGGTGGCACTGGTTCCTAAAGCTGATAGCTTGGAGGAGGTCAGTTTTTCCATCATGTTGATTGTTGTTTTCAGTAAGAAGTTTACCTGTCCAGTTTTCTCTCTGCCAAGTACACATCAGTGTATTTCCAACATCCTGGTTGCATTGCCGGCTTTCACTGCTTCTCATCAATTAACAAGCATCTGCAAAAGAGATTTTCAACTGTCATGGGAAGAAAATCTCTGAGGAAGGGATGGACTGCATCCCACATCTCTAAATCCTCCCCAGACATCTTCTGTTAAGTTACCAAGGAGGCATGTGCAGATGGGACACTTCAGATAAATGAATACTCTGTGACTAATAGGGTTTGGTCCCATATGTGTACACACACACACACACACTCACTCACACACACACACATATCTTATATGGCCTTTCCCTCTTTCCTTGGATAGATCCTTCCCAGGAAAGAGGGAAGGGCCATATAAAATCAATTTAGGATTTCTTTATTTCCTAAGTTGAAAGTCTAGAGTGTAGGACAAATGAGTAACTTGTTTCTTTAGACCCTTCTTCCTAGGTCAACACACTGAACTTGACCTAGATTTGAACTCTACGTGAAGCATGAACACAAAAGGTTTAGGGTAGTTTTAGCCTAATCTGAGCTCTTGTATCTTCTTTTAATGTGGCCACAGCACTGGGGCACTAGGGCTTCAAGGGACCTTCCAAGAAAGGGGTAATTACAGACCTTTGTCACTATACCATGAACCCAAGGAGGAAAGAAAATACCTACATCAAGTTTACCGAAAGTAGGAGAAGAGATAGCCTTACTTCTTTTCTTCTACTTGGCCCTTACATGGATTGTGGATCCTTATTCTGTTTCTGAGCTTCTGTCCTTTGGGTGTAACGTGTGTGTGTGTGATTGATTGTGCATGTATGTGTATATGATTGTGTGCACATATAGAGAGGCAAAAATTGGAATTTATTTATAAAATAATTATATGTCGTGTTTAAACTTCAGTCACCTTCAAAGTATTAGCCATGTCATGCAATACACCTATCGAGACATTTTTTCCCACAATATTCAAAACAGTTTTTGAACTTGTTGATTCTGATGTCTTTTAGTGCTTCTGCTATTTTTTGTTTGTTTGTTTCACTTTTTCATATCAGCAAAATGTTCCCCTTTAAGAACTTTTTTATCAAGGGAAACAAAAAACAAAGTCATTCTGAGTGAGAGCAGGTGAATAGGGAGGGTGGGGCATGGGGGTCATGATATTGTTTTTTGTCAAAAAGGGCTAAACACTCAGTGCAGTGTGGGCAGGTGCACTCGTCAATCACCCACCATGAAATGGGCAAATACGTTGAAAGAATCTTCAGAAAAATTCACTGAAGCCCAATGCAGCCTCTCACAACACCACCAGCTGGTACACTGATGCAGATGGGGTTCCTAGAACACTCGCCTAGCAGGGGAACCTGTACTACAAGGGGCCTGCCCTCCAGAAGATAGTTCCATTGTTTAATTTTAGTCCTCCTTCATATTTAAAAATTCATCCATATAAGACCTTGGAGTTTTTTTAAGTGGGAGTGTGCTTTCAATGAGTCTTTTTAGGAAAAGAGGGTTTCTGTAGCTCCAAATCCTCCATGAGTGTACAAATAAATGAACATAGAAAAGAAATTCTGATTAAGATGATAGTAATAACCCATTATGTCTTTCTTTTTTTCTGCTTAGTGGCTGCATCTAGAGTTAAAGACACTATTAGTGGTTTGAGAACATTTCGTCTTCCTTTCCCTCCCCCAGCAATTTTAGATGGCTCATCTAATAAAGTACACCTTTTACAGTAATATAGTCAAGAGGTAATGACAAGATACAATTATCCTTTTACCACAATCCCTGCCCTGTAATGTTCAGGCATCTTCCTCCTTGTGAGCAATGGCTACAGTGAGGTATTTTTCTCCACTTGGTGGAGCTGTTCATGTGTGTGCTGGAAGGGAAAAGGAAGGGGGTCCTGCCAGCTCCATTCCTGCTGTTGAGGATTGAGCCATCTTTCCAGTGCATCATCCTGGCTTTATGCAGCGATGCCTTGCCCTGAGGGGATGGCAACACAATTTTAGTTAGTGGGTGCCGTGCATTCCTATGTAATGGGGAGCACACGCGGCAAGAAGACAGCACATTTGCTGTTCCAGTTTCATCACCAACCAGCTGTGTGATTGTGGACAAATTGTTTTAGTTTGCTGTGCCAGAATTCTTGACTAGGTAGAGTGGTGGCTAATCCCTCTTCCACTTATCCCTGGAGTTCTATGGAAGCCTAATCTAAAATTAGATGTGCAAATACTTTGGGGAGTGGAACAACAGGTAAATGGAAATCAGAATCCTTGTTTAGTTCTATCAGTTTTCCCAGTAGACAGACTGCCTGTGTCCAGCTTCTCTCACTTTGCAATCTGTTCTTCACGCAACCACTATCAAGGCCTTTTTCCATGTATATGTGATAATAGTAATCCTCTTATTAAAAGCCTAAATATCTTTTCCTTCCCATAGAATTCAAGTCCCAGCTCCTTAAGTGGTTTACAAAGTCCTTCACAATAGGCTGTCTTCTCTCAGCTTCGCTCTCCTAATATACTCATCAGGCTCTGAACGGTGAAGCCTCCTCTCTCTTGCTGTTCAGATGTTGGCCTTGTGGTTCCTTTGGTCTGGGACCAGCTTGCTGCTGTCACTCTCCAGGCTGACTTTTCACTCCTCATTTTAGATTTCAGTGTAGAGTCATATTGGTGGGAGGGCTTCCATGGTCCTTTCTTTAGGGCCTCTGATTCTGCTCCCACAGCATGCCATCCTGTCCCCAGAGGTTTTATCTGACCCACAAGGTATTGTCATTGTCCACATAACTGAATATTATAAAACCTCAGCAGCTTGTACAACCTCAAGCTGGTCAGTATACAAGAAATAGTCGTTGAATGACCAACGAGTGGTGTGCTAGTTCCCTAGGGCTGTATAACAAGGTACCACAAACTGAGTGCCATAAAACAACAATGTATTTTCTTGCAGTTTGGGGGGCTTGAGGACCGAAGTCAAAGTGTTGGCAGGCCTGGGCTCCCTCTGAGATTCTGAGAAGTCTCTTTCTTTGCTCGTCTAGCTGCTGGAGGTGGCCATCAGTCCTGGGCTTGGAGCTGCATCACTCCGACCTCTGCCTTTGTCATTCTTCTTGAGTGCCCATGACTTTACATGATATTTTCCTCTTCCTATAAGAACACCAATCCTACTGGATTAGGGACCACCTTAATGACCTCAACAAAACTTGATTATCTCTCCAAAGATCCTATTTTCTCCTAAGGTCACATTCACAGGTATTAGAAGTTAGGACTTTTAACATGTTTTTTGGGGGGACACAATTCAACCCATAATAGATTGGTAGACCAATTAATTAATCAATAATATAAGTTATGGGTAAAATGACGTTCTCTGATTATGATAAGAAACCATACAAAATCCAAAGATCTAATTAATCTGTTTCCTTAAATAATGTATATGTACCTATATATAGACATGTGATTATATTATTTGTATATATATATATATATATATATATATACACACACACACACACACACACACATACACACACACGCACATGTTTTTATGTTGTGCAAAACCCCAAAGGCTAATTATTCCAACTAAGAAATAGTATGTGATTTGTCTTAAGCACTTCAAAGACATCTGCATTTTTCACATGTAAATTTTGTGGATGATAAGAAATGGTTGCTTTGCCAACTTTTAGAATGCTAAATTATGATAATCCATCACCACCAAATAAATTCTGTGCTCCTATCATTTAAAAATCTAAGAACATTGAGGTTGATAGTAGTTTTAGTTGTAAAGGCAGCAGTTTAATGTCTTCTTTTATTCATACTTTGTGATATGGGGGTCAGCATGCAGCTCCAGCTACCACCCCAAAATCCCTTGTTTGCTTTATCTGACAAGTTTAGAGCTGCTAAATCAATCCCTAAAGAAGCCAGGACTGAATCGTCTTTCAGTCTGATGTTAGCACGAATCTACACTGGGGACTAACTTTGCTGAAGTAGACATTTTAGAGAAGGTGGGTGTGCATCTCAGACAAAGGGGATCATAGATGAGTAGCTGACTAGGGGCACTTTCAAAATCCCATCTGTTTAGGTTCTCTTATTTAGAATTTCAGAGTAACTTGGCCAAATACCAGCCTCATCCCTTCCCATCTTTTCCTAAATAAGTGTGCTAAAATATTCTTGCAGTTTTGGGAATGGGAAGAATGTTGAGAGAAGGAAGGGTGGGTGGAAGGAGGACAGGCTTCAGGTTATTGTATGACTTCAAGGCAGTGTGTCCATCACATTCCCATATTAAACATCAAACCAGAGCCCTCTCACATGAGCGGACTATCCCAGGTGTGCAAGTGTGTGCAAGCATACCACCATATGGCAAAAGGCAGAATTGCTGAAATCATAAATAACACAGAGGAGGTCAATTAGCAAACTAATGAACTAAATTTTCTACAAGATTCTAACCATACCTTTAATTTCCAGCTAGAGTTGTTATCCAAAATGTCTGCCTTGGTGAAGCTATTGGGACCTACAGGTGTGTATTTGCCAAACATGGTTCCCCATTATGAAATATTAATATCTTGAAAAATCAAACATGCTTATGAAAATGTACTTAAGCTCTCATTTTCAAGAGTCTGTAAGTGAGGCATAAATATAAAAACCCTTAGTTAAACAAGTAGAAAGTGTGCCTAAGCGGAAGTAGGTTGCATTATCCTCTATGCCTCTTCTATTCATGCAAAAACATTTCTTTCCCTCTTTCTTCTATAAACTCTAAGGTCATAGAGAGCTGCAATTTGCATTTTATTGCCATATGAAGTATCCTAGAAGTCCAATACCCAGTGACCACTCAAGGATGATGAAAAGTGTTTCAGAAAAAATCTCCTATTTTACTGAACCTCTCCCTCTAAATTACATTAATTTTATGTCAGTGTTTGTACAAACCTGTGGTTAATTATATTTTAATTTTCTCTATGGCTAGGCTAGGTACACTAATATGTGAAAGGCATTTAAGATTTCCAAGAGGAAGGAATGATAGTAAATGAAAGGTTTGTGCCATTTTTTATATTAATACCTTTGTCATTATTACTATTATTGTCTGATTTCCATGGTTATTGGAAGATTGAATTTTAAAGTTCATAAAGTGCATCATAAGCATCCTGTGATAGGAAGACCATGAAATGAGAATTATTTCCTTCCTTGTGCATTATTACTGAAATTGTCCTGAATCAGGAACTGTGAGCTCTAACCTTTTTTCTCTGGCTGTCTTACTGAGAGAGCTTCTGGATTTTTTTTTTTTTTTTTTTCACAGAAGGGAAACAAGCAAAGAAACCAAATAACTACTAAAGAGCACTGTGAAGGATATTTTAAAAGGCACTTTTTTGAATCACCACCTCCACATTGAATGATAAATAACATGAAAGTTGAACTCTCCTTTTGTAATAATTTTCTGGATGTTTTTTGCTTACGGGCCTTAAGCCATTTTCCTCTCATCCTGGCCAGTCAAGGACCACATTTTCATTTTGGAGAAGAAATAAAAGTAAGAAAAGAGAAAGTCAAGGATGATGATGAAGTAGTTGTTACATAGGGCAGACCATGCCCCACGTCTTCCAGGTGTGGGTGGGGTTAAGATCTTGGGAGGTAGAGGTTTTGATTCTACCTGTCCACCTGCAGGGTAAGAACAGATTTCAGCTTATGTGTCTGACTTTCCAGTGGCACGCAAGCATTGAAATCGGCAGGTTTTTAACACACCGTTTGAGCTGTCTGATTCCTAAGGCTAAGTTCTTTTCCAGCCACTTTGTTAATTACCAAAAAGGCTTGAGATTGACATGTGGAAGTTATATCTTTATGTGAGTGCCAACAAAACCAAGCAGAGAATAGAATGTTCTCTGGCCCTGGCCAGAAGATGGGAAACACAGTGATGGATCTATTCTGGCCTGGTAATTTAAAAGAATGATGAACTTTTACATTTGCTTTCTGTCTCCTGTTCACGAAGTCCTATTCCAATTCTCTGCCTAAGGGGTATGCAGAAATGGCTCTTTGTGATAAGTGATTGTGTGTGTGTGTGTGTGTGTGTGTGTGTGTGTGCAAGGACACATTGAGATAATGGAATGTTTACAGCTTTGCAATTAGCACAATGGGCTGTCTTTATAGAGTGTAATATTCAAATTTATGCACCAGTGCTCTTTCAAATGGAGAATTTGCTTCCTATTTTCACTTAAAACTATCTTTTATTTTAATTAACAGGAATGCAGTTTAACCATCCATCTTTTCAGCTAAGGGAGTTTTACAGGCTTATAATACTGTCAGAGTCTAGGATATATAAGTGAGAAATAGAGAAGACAATTTCAGGGGAGAAATGTATCTCCTGCCCTCCTTCCCACTGTACCCTTCTTTCTTTCTACCTTTCCCTCCTGTCTCCCTCTCTCCTCCCCTACCTTCTTTTCCTTTCTTCCTCCCTCCCATCCTTCCTCCCTCTTTTCCTTCCTCCCTCTCTTCCTTCCTTCCTTCCTTCCTTCCTTCCATGCTGTTCCCTCCTGTCTTCCTATCCTTCCCTCCCTCCCTGCCTTTCCTATGAAGAAACTATCCTACAAGAGAGGAAGTTTTATTAATGGTCTGTAATTTCACGAGCTGGATTCCATCTCAGAACACAGTTTAGATTCAGGCCCATCTCAAGCTTCATTCTGATATCATTACACAAGATTTACCAGTAACGTGTGCATAAGTTTTACAAAGTTGGAGAAAGAATGTGTTCATGCATCTGAGTATTAGTCAGTGGTATGCTGGTTTAACACCCTGTTATTCATTCAGGGACACAAAGAGTAAATGGGGGTAAATCTTGATGTCAAGTGTTTGCCAACTTTATTAGGGCCATACAAAATATTATGAAGAATATAGCAGTGATAGGAATTGATGTGAACCGATACTTACGCCTTGAAACATTGTACAATTCATAAAGCTACTGATTTGAATACCCAGGTGTTGTTTCTTTCAAGAAATATTTTTCTTCTATCCTAAAGAAATGATAAGAAACATCCACGATATAAATTAAGAGATGTTTTTTATTCTGTTACTGACCTTATCTTTAATGCTTTGTGTGAAACCAGATTTGTGAAAAGACCCAGAGATTCTACATTTAGTGTATCATCTCCTGTTGGTTTAAAAACAAGAGGTTAGGTTTGCTGATATGTTTTCCTGATTAAGAAATTGAGGCTCAGCTGTTTGGAGCATCATTTCATAAACCGAAAGGTCATGGGTTTGATTCCCAGTCAGGACACATGCCTAGGTTGTGATTTGGTCTCTAATCAGAGTATGTAGGGAGGAAACCAATTGATTTTTCTCTTTCATATCGATGTTTCTCCCCTCTCTCTAAAGTCAATAAACATGTCCTCAGATGAGGATGAAAAGTAATATAAAAAAAGAAAGAAATTGAGGTAGTAGGCTATTGAAAGTTCTTTTCAAGGTGATAACTATGGTAAACTAGAAATTTTCAAATTGAATAGTGGCAATTTCTTTGATCTTTTCATTCACTGTTTTAAAAAGGGCTAAAACACAGATTGTAAATTTTTATAGGTTCAAAAACAATTACTTAAGTGATTATTTTACAGACATATAGACACATATGTATATTTGGAAAACCTGTATTAGCTAATGAATGTCACTTTGCCAATTTAAAATGTGAAAAACAAGATAAAGGAATCTCATATTCTGCCAAGGAGCTGTCCTGCCAAAGATGGTTAGTTCTGCATCTTTTACTTGATCCTTTGTCTCTAGGAAAAGCCAAGTCTTTTCTTCTGCCCTGTTTATTGTCAAAATCTCAGTCTCTAGGATGTGTACACAGAAGACATTCAAAAAACTATCTTAAAAATAAATAAGTGTCTCTGGCTGGTATCACAGTGGATAAGGCACTGGCCTGTGAACCCAAAGGTCGCTGGTTCAATTCCCATCCAGGGCAACATAACCAGGTTGAAAGCCAGGTCTCCGACCAGGTCCATAGCTGGAGGCAGATGAAAGGCAACCATACATTGATGTCTCTCTCCCTCTCTGCCTTCCTCCCTTCCCCTCTCTGAAAAATTATAAATAAAATATTAAATAAGTAAGTGAATTAATTTAAAGACCTGATAGCAAATGCAGATCTATGCCTTATTTCTAAACATTGTTTAATTTTGAGTATAATCACTTTTTAAGTAAAATGCTTAGCAACTGTATTTACCTGGAAGTAGTTTAAAAGTGTTCAATAGGCAAAAAATGTAAGTTGAAGTAATTCATTTTTAAAATAAAAGCCTCTAGATGTTTGAACAACTTCTATGTACATGAACCAATCAGACTCTGACAAAAGATAATAACAGATTCTGATCCTTTAATTACCTGTGTTGTTCTCCAAGGAACAACCCCCTGCCAATTCTTACACATGCTACTTGTTAATTTATTAATTTATTCATGCATTTATTTAAGAAATATTTATTATTCCAAGAATTGTTTAAATAGTGGAGAGACTACATGAGCCAGATCTACGGGAAACCTTTATTATCAAGAAGCACATGTTTATGAGAGATTAAGTTCATACACACAAGAAATATCAGTATTGATAAGTATTATACAGACAAATAAAATAGGACGATGTGACCTGAGAATGACTAGATGGCAATTTTAGATTGGATATTCAACAATGAAATGAATTTGAAGTCAGACATGAGTGATAGGAAAGAACTACCCATGCAAAAGTTGGGAAAGAGGCAGAATATTAGAGATGGCAAATATTTAACATAATTACCCTAAGGCTGGCATGACTTTCATTTTGTTTCTTGACTAGGCCGTAGGTTGGATGGTGCAGAGTGAGGAGAAGGCTGGTATAAGATGAGGCTGGAGAAGGAAACAGAGCCACATCATGGGGCTTTCTAGCTTGGCTTAGCAGTTTGTATTAATTTCTAAATGCAACAGAATGCATCGAAGGGCATTATGTTGGGGGGTAAGGTGACTTGATTTAAGATTTTAAAATATCATCTAACTGCTATGTAGAAAATGGATGATATGTGACAAGAGTAGAAGTAAGGAGACTAGTTAGAAGATTGTTACTGTTGTTTTGGTGTCAGGTGATGGTGACTTGGGGTAGGGTGGAGTAGTAGACAGATTCAAAGAAGATTCTGAATATATTCCAAAGTTCGAGGAGACAAAATTGGCTTAAGAACTGGCTTATGGTATTAGAGCAAAGGAAATACAGAGTTATGTGCTAGCTGCAAAATTTTCAGCCTGAGTGACTGAGTAGATGGTGTTGGCATGTGCTAAGATAGGTGGGCAAGACTGAGAGAAAGCAGAATTGGAAGGTAAAATTTTTAGTTCTATTTTGTCCATGTTCACATTTTGAGATATCTATTAGGTAGCTGAGTGAAAAGGTCAAAAGAGGTGGTTATACAAATCTTTAGTTCATGGGAGAAATTGGGAATGGAGATGAAATTTTATGAGCCTATAACATATAGATAGTATTTAAAGCTGATGGTCTGTATGATGCCACCTAGAGAGTACATTATAGACAGGATCTTCATCAGCTTGGGCTGACATAACAAAATATCAGACTGGGTGGTTTAAATAACAGGAATTTAGTCCTCAGTTTTGGAGGCTGAAAGTCCAAGATCAAGACACCAACAATGTCAGTTTGTCCCTGAGAACTCTGACCTTGGGATTAGAAGGCCACCTGAGATCATAAGAATCCTGTGACCTTTCATGGCTTTTCCTTGATGAATGTGGGTAGGAAGCAAGCTCTCTAGTCTCTTTCCATCATGACAACACTGAAGACCTCATGTGAATTTAATTACCTCCCATAGGCCCCACCTCCAAACACCATCCCCTTGGAGGGTACAGCTTCAACCGATGACTTTCAAGGGGACAGAGTTGATAAGATGGGAAAGAGAAGGGAGCCCAGGAGCACTCTAACATTTACAGATGAGCAGAGAAAGAAAAGCTATCAAAAGAAACTGAAAAGGAGCAAAAGTGAGATAGAGGAAAACCAAGGAGCCTTGAGCACCCTGTGTGGCAGTGATTGTTAGGCTATTGGGAGAAGGGAAGCTGAAATAGTTATATGGGAGCCGGAGAAACTAAACACAACAGAGAAAGTAGGGAAGTAGGAAGATAATTCTCTATGGGCCTTTTACATTTTTGCTCAGTTGATCATCAGCATTGTTTACTTCCTTGTTTAGGAGCTTTTTTTTCAAGGCTGTGTCATGGGAGATAGAGGGAGTGTCTCTTTCCAAAGCTGAGGGCAGGTCTGGTCTGTGTGCTGTTGAGTTGTACAGTAGCAAGAATGTTGCCCTCTACGGCAAAGGTCAAACAAACTGAACTGCCCAATATAAAATATTCAGGGTCCCTAAAGTCATAGTTCCACCTGCCTGTGCACTTGTCACGTGGGCCTCTTCACATTGCCTTGAGAGGACCATAACTCAGGGAACTACTTCTGTTGTTACCCCAAAAGCCTGTGTCTCCTGGCAGCACCCATGAAACACTGACAAGTTAACCCTCCCTCTCAAGGTGGGGAGAGTAATGTCTCAGGTTCATCACAGTTCTTCACAGGTTGTAGACAGTTTTGATTGCCTACTTGAGATTTGTGGTTATGAAGGGGTATTTTTCCTCAGTGATGTTCAATGGTTCTGATGAAGGTGCAGGTAGATGTGTTTATGCCTCAGGGACTGAATGTGAGTCGCTTACTGCATAATCACCCAGCTCCTTCTTAATCCTGAGCCTCCCTCACTACTGGGTGGTGAAGACCCAGGGTTGGAACACTGTCAGGTAAAATGCTGACAGTGTGCCAGCGTATTTAGATATTTCCAAGTGGCACTAAAATGGTAAATAATTATTTGTCACAGCCAAATTGTATATTTTTATGCTTAGATGACATCATTCGTGTTAAAGAATTGATCCTTATGAGATACCCTAGTATTAATAGTATTTGACAAAACCATAGACCATGAGCTACACTTAATTAATAATAATAATTAATACATCATGCATTTTCATGGCATATAAGGAGATAATTACATATTACAGAGGCATGTAATTTATCTCTGGTGTGTTAGGATGAAAATCAATAAACATTTTTTTATGTTACTTCTATCATGAATTTTTAATTGAATTTAAGGATGTTCCCTTACTACTTGATTGCCAATTTTTCCTCTTTATAATATAAGGATATTATCCCTATGGAGCAGTTAAATAGATATTTGTCTGTAAAGTAATTTAGTGGAAATTATAGTGTCTTTGCATCTGTTGCCCCATCCATGCACATATAATATACTGGGGGCTTCCAAGTACTTGACAGTTTGTTTCATCTAAAGACAGTTGTGCAAAGGGAGAGCCATATGCAAGTCTAATCTCTGGTCCTAGGTTTTAGTTCCTCTCCCACACACCTTCTTTCCCCTACAATGTGCACAAGCATTCTTGCCTCCCAAGTCCTGCTTTGAGGTCTCCATTTGGGTACCAGGTATAGGGCTTCCCTTCTCTCTGAGAGACTGTTTACTGCAACAGGCCAGTAAGTATTTATTCTAGTCCAAATCCTCTGGGTCATCCTTAAATGTATATTCTTTCTGTATATAGTTATTTGGCCCGAAGCAGCTTTATATACTAAGATGAAAGGTTTCCTGGATTTGCTGGACATCTAAAATGTACCCTGTCCTTGTTGAGCTTCCTTTGATGCTGAAGGATCTAGAAGTAGATAGTAGAGGAGGAAGAATGTGCAGCGTCCATGCTGAAGAGAGACAGGGGGCAGACACCCAACTCGAAAGCCCTTTGTCCTCCCAAGCCTTACTTACTTCTCTTCCCTTCACCGATTCAGCAATTATGCCGACTTGGTGAGCCCATAGCAGCTGCACAGCATCAATGAGGACCCTAGTGAGTGATTTAAACTTCAGGGGCAATGTACCAATGGAACAAATAGAATTTACCATATTGCCCTGAGGACAACATGGTCTGCACTCCCTTTTGGGTGGGGTGGTCCTCATCTAAGCCCAACACCTCATACAAAGACTATGGACTAAAAGCTCAATGTGGAAGTCCCTTAGAGCAGGGAACACAAACAAAGCATTTTCCTTACAAGATGCAAGTTTTAGGATTTTCTGTCAGTGACCTGGTGCCCATCAAAGCAGAGCTTTCTCTCCCCTCAGGACCTGAACCACTGGTAACCATGGCCCCCTTGGCATGCACAGTTCCATGGGCACTGGCCTGGACAGGCAGACTCACAGGCTGTGCCTGGTGGGAGGCTCCCAACAGCTTCAATTCAAGATAGTGGAAGCCAATTTTGCCTTTCTTGTTTCCTTCCTTAACACTCAGTGAGGCGCTTTTTCAAAAGAGAGAGAAACAAGACTGTTTTTCCTTTAGCATAGCTAAGAGAGTTTTTAATATTTCGAGCTTAAACCACCATTATGATCACACCTTTTCCCATTCTCTACTCGCTCAGTCTTCAGGCACTCCTGTAGAATTGAGTTTTTTTAGAGCATGGATAACCCTCTCTCATAATTCTGTGTCTTAGTATAAAATATTTTTTCTGCCATGTTCATTTCTACCTGATGAAATCATATTCAGCATTCAGGTTCAAATGTGCATATTTCTGAGGAATGTCATATTGACCCCCATCCCTTCCTCACCTCGTCTCAGGGGTTTAGCTATCAGAACAAAAGCCTGGGGGGAAATCTGCTTAGTGACCAGGTAGACAACAGAGAACAAAATAGGAGAAGGAACCCCCTAGCAATTTTTTCTTCTTGCACAATCATGAAACAAAGATGGAGAGGAATCTGTATTATGCTTGACAAATCATAAATTATCATGAAATAAAATTAGATATTATGAGCCTTTGGCCCCTGTCAAAGTAATAAATAGTGGAAAGGAATTCCATTGTTACATATATACAGATTATGGAAATATATGAGCATGCTTTTTACAAAATGTAGAGGCCAGTTGTAGTAGGCGTGAGTGCGTGTCTGTATGTGTAAATATATCAGGGAGAGTTTTTGGAAGTATACAAATGTGCACACTTACCTTTAGAAAGGTAAGATTTGCAAATTGCAAGATGAGAATGCATATTTATATCATGTGGATAATGTATGATATACTCTTAGTGACAAGAATCATGTAGCTTACTTCTACATGATAGATACTATCATGGGCATACTAAGTATCTCTAAGAGTGGTTCTTAATTTGCCCTGAGATGATCACCTAAGGTTTGTAGCCAGGGTGCATTGCATCAAAAGCTCTGGGATTCGATAGCTGTCAATTTCATGGCCACGAAGGCAGTGGGGTAGTGACGCTTCCTTCCCTGCTAGGCACACTGACTCCGGTGATAAGTAAGTTATGCTCCCAGGGACTAAGCTATTTCTGTCAGGAAATATTCCCTTACTCTTGAAAGGAATGACTTGAACACTACAATCCTAAAATTAGCCTCAACAACAATGAAGGGCAGGGTAATCCTTCATGTGGATGGTTTCTGTCATCCATTCTGAGACTTCTATTTGGTGTCTTCGATGTTGTCAGGCAGTGATGTAGTATCATTTGTTTTTCGTCATGCAGAGACTCTGCTGATACCTAAGATCTATGATCATCTGATTTTTTCTGCTTATCCAACTTTATTTTTTAGAGTATAAATTTTGTCTTTCCAACAGGCGGTCCAAATTTCTTTTCATTACTCATGTCTTTCTCATCTCCAGAAAAATCTCCCTTCTCCTTTCTTTGCTAATGGAGTACTTGGGGGCACCACTGAAAGCCCACCATCTCCACCTACAATAACCCCTGCAGAGCATTTCAGCACCTCTTTTCCTTTCTCTGAACTCAGAATTTATAATCGTATCCACACCTTTGAGCCCTTAATTTTATCATCTCTCTCTCCCTCTCCCTTCTTTCCTCCGTGTCAATTATTTTATTCCAATACTTAGTACCTGTGAACACATCTTATTAATATCCTAAACTCTTTTGAAACAGGAGATCTATATTTTGCTTCTTGTTTGATTTTTACAGAAATTCACACAGGGATCAAAAATCTGTAGTAGTGGATTGATTGGCAAATAGGTCATACCCCACTTGAGAAGGCCATAGCCAAGGTACCAGGGCAGGAATAAGCTGCCGAGGGAGGTAAAGTGGTCGTGGTGTATACTAGGGGGTGCACGCTCAACACAGACTTTCCTGTATAACTCCTTAACATTGTTCCTATCAACTATAGAAATGTTAACAGTAAGTTAGCTAATATTATTCATTAAGTCTAATACCTTCAGTAGACATAAGCCATGTTTTTCTTATTTCTTTTATTTCTGAAGTGAAATTTTGGCCAGGTCAGCCTTTTGCAATAGTCAACCTTTTGATGGAATCATTTAGGTAGCCTGCAGATGTGATATTTAGCCTATAATATGTATGTGTTTATCACCGTTTATCTACGCATCCAAACTATTTGTGACTTTTCCACTAATCACTGACTATGGACGGTTGAAAAATGAACAGTTGTGTCATCTGGATAAAGATCAGCATAAACATTTTGTTTGTTCCACAGAGACTTATGCCAAAAGCTTGCCCAGCTCAAGCTGTGGTGCACAACAAAAAATAAGAAATTTGTGTAACTCCACCTAGTACTGCTCATGGCATTTCTAGTTTGAAAACAAAGGGGCAGCTGCTTGGTTTCTTTGCCTAATATTGCCAATGCTGAAAAACTCTGTTCAGGGAAATTCCCACTGCTGGAGTTTTGCTGGTAATGTTCAGCTCTGCGGGAGGACTCTGGACTCTGTTGCTGACCTGAAAGTGGCTGTCCTCTTCCATCAGTTTCCTGGGCAGGGGATCAAACCAGATAGTAGGAGTCTATGTGCACTGCATGAAAACAAAATTTAATGTAGAAACTTATAGCTTCCTGAATGCCTAAAACTCCAGGAGGCTCACCCTGCCTGACCTCAGGCATTTTTTGAACTGAGAAGGGGATGGATATCTGCCATGTCTATTTGCCCAGACCATCTTTTCATATCGTAAGTCCTAATGACCACCTCCTGAGGGCTGTGAAGGGGACTGGAGTGTATATGTATTGTCCTGCTTTTTTTTTTTTTAACTAGTTGCAGTCATGGGATAAAGGGTTTGTGTGTATCCCTGTAGTGTGAAAGCTGATGGCATTGCTGGTTAATTCTTAGATTCCTTCGGCTGTATAATCTCCCCATAGAGCCCATTCAGAGCACTAGGTTTCAAAAATCAATATGAGGCCCAATCATTCCTTTTCTCATGGGTCACGTACCTTCAGAGACCACAAATAGGCCAAGTCTACAAGCATCAGATTTCTAAACACATGTTTAGTGGGAAGAATTTCTCTTTCCTAACTGACGAGGGCTAGTCACTGGTCTGGAGAAAAATCTTCCTAGAAAATTGGAAGAGGCCTGAGGATTAAATACTATTGAGAACCACTTAACCTTTTTCCCCTCTACCCACAATATTACTACCTCCATTTGGGCAGCTCACAAAGCAGACGGCCCATGACTAGAGTCTAAGCTGCTGTGGATGGCTTTCTATGGAAGAAAATACCTTTTCTTTCAAAAGGAGATGCCCCTGTACTAAAGTTTTTAGAATTTTTATACTTATTAGTATAAAAATATATAGTATATGATAAACCAGTTAGGACTAAAAATTGGTCTGTTCTAGGTTATTCTGTATTTCAACAGCTTACCATGGGAGGCAATGGGAATTATTTTTATTTACTCTGAAGACTGACACCATCCTTAGGATGGCACTGTTCCTTTATTTACTTATTTTTAGTCTGGGTTTATTTTTTTCTTTTTTCCCAAATTTGATCTTTTAGCTTTGATATGGGATTGTCATTGTTTCCCACCTTGGACACAGATAGCCTTAAACGGAAATGGGTTTTAGGTGAATAGGGACCCACCCACTTCAATAACATGGTACTGACAAGTTGACCTGTCACCTACAAGTTAGAGCAAAGATTACTCCCCTGGAAGCCCAGGACCTGGAGGAAATTTAAAAATATACCTTCTATGAAATTCCATGCAAAACAATTAGCAAGTATTTCTTTAGAATTCATTTTCCATGAGAAGTGGGAATAGTTTTCATTAGATTCTCAAAAGGCAACATGACTACAAAAAAGGTTGGAGGCCGCTCCATTCAAAACAGAGAGCAGGTATCACAAATATGCAGCCTATGGATGTCTTTTTTTCGGCTTGTTTGTTTGGAATAGTTTCCAGCATTTAAAAGTCATGAGATTTTTCCATAAAATAAATGCAATTGTCTGCTTGTCTGGAGAAGTTAGATGTGGGAACAGGATCCAGATGCCTTCCTGACATTGAGGAAGAACTGTCCCCCTCCAGATGGGGCATTGTACTGTCTACCATTCTGTATGTTTCTTACAGGGCAGCTTCAGCTGCCTTTAGGTATGTATTTCTCCCTGGGTCCCTGTGCACATTTGGAGGGTAGTTGAAGTCTTGAGCTTTTAAACCACACCGCATGGCCCAAATATTGGCTCTACCCTTTGCTACACTAAGAACTTTGAGGGCATTTTGTAAAATCTCTGGGCTTCCAATTTTTCTCAAGAATAAAATGGATATAATCAGAGTACTTTTCTCAAAGGATTACTAAAAGGAATATAGGAGTTAATACATGTTAAATTACTTAGAAGAATTCCCCAAGCCCCTGAAAAATATTTCTTATTACCATTTGAGCTGCACTGAAGGATTTTGACAAGATAGCCTCAAATTTATTGACTATGGATCTCTGAACTTGCACAGTTTTTTACTTCATCTAAAAATATAGACTATAGTTGGATAGATTATGAGCCGAACTCATATTTTTTCTCACAACTTTTTAACTATGTGTTATGGAACATATGCTATGGCCAATGAAATGTTTTTTAAATGGCCACAAAATTGATCCAGGAGCATCTCTGTTTATTTATATCTACTAAATAATATCTTCTGACTATACAATGGATATTTATTGAATTGAATTAGTAAGGGTATAGAATGTATTTGACATCCCACAAAGCAGAGATTGCTTAGCTGTGCATTGTTTTTTGGCATAGAGTTTTATCAAATCTTTGGGGGGATAAAAAATTTTTATTGGTCTTTTCCTGTAACGTCCCCCTTCTTTCCAGTTGCTCTATTAAAAGAATAGTAATTGCAGCTCTAGTAGAATATTCTTGAAAACACTTGAGGTCCAGAGACATAACAGCTATGGAACCTGGGCCATTACAATAAAATTAGTCCTCCCTGGGGCTTACACTCTTGGGGGCTGAAACTTTGTGCAGAATATCCTATACCACATCTGCTGTAGCAGGAACTGACTAGAACTGCCCATTTGGAGGAGGGGGACTCAAGATGCCCACTAAAATAAGTGCATTACACGTAAAATAGTTTCATGATTACAATAACTAAGAATAACATCCTGATCACAGCAGGTTCTTGGACCATCACCATATACCTTTGCCTGTTTCCTTTCCTCAGTTCTGGTTTCGAAGTTTTTCACTAGGTTTTGATGCATGGATGTGTGTGTGTGTGTGCACGCTAGTTTTGGAATAGAACTGGAAGTTTGAGTGAGAAGTACTGCTCTTGTTTGCCTTTATTTCCATTATTCCATCTT
This sequence comes from Noctilio leporinus, assembly GCA_004026585.1. NCBI lineage: Eukaryota > Metazoa > Chordata > Mammalia > Chiroptera > Noctilionidae > Noctilio > Noctilio leporinus. The sequence continues at coordinate 38,690 of PVIW01002893.1, read as the reverse complement.
CCGTCTTTCTCCTTGTTGCCCTATGAGCAGTAGCAGAGCCAAGCTGCCCATCATGTGCCTCACTGGGGTTTCATGGCCTCATGTTCACAGAGCACTTGGTTTAGCCAGCCAGGTGGGAATATCTAACACTTTGGACATAACCAAATGCAATCAAAGCCTCAAACTTTCCTACTCCCCTGCTTTTTGTTATACTTAATGACTGGCCAGGAGAGACGTAAAGGAGACTTTCCAGAAACGGGGAAAAATCAAAGAGAAACTAATTGTTTTCTTATTTTCTGAGATCCTTGAACCAGAACCTACTGAGCATTTACTTCTAATTTTCTGCACCCTAATAGGGGAATGTCATTTTTAGGTGCTTAAAGTATTTTTTTCTTAATTTTTTCAAAATAAAGAGGGTAGTCATGTAAATAGACAAAAAAATTATATTTCTGATAAATCTATATTAAACAATTCCAATAGTCTTGACTGTCAGGCTTCTTCCCCAAGTCCGATACTCCGATCAGAACATATGACTTTTCCCATAATGCTACAGGGTTACCGTAAATGTTTGTGCATAAATGTAATGAACTGAATACCCCAACTGAAATCAGACACTGCCCCATTTTTAAAGAGTTACTTCCATGCATGGGACTGTGTTCACCCTATAGGATGTGCCTCTTCTAATTATCATAAACAGAATGTATACAAATAAAGGAATCACCTGATTTGAATAGACATTAACATCTTGGATATTTATCTTCCATGCAGAATGTTAGGGCGTTTATTACAATTAACAACTTTGGAGATAAAGGCAGTGAATCAATGTGCTTTTTGATGCCCTAATTCCCCTAAATTTCAGCACATTCCCTGCAGGTTTTGGAAAGTTGAATCATAACTTCTGGTCCTTAGGATTCCTTGAGAAGGCACGCAAATCATGTGGCACCAATCACTCTTTTAGTGACTACCGCTCTTTTGAGGGTCAGTACACAGCTGTCATGCTTGAATGCAATCTCGTGTTGGGTCAGCTGGAGCAGAAGTAACTGGCCTTGCTAATAATTTGTTGGGCAGAGTGTAAGCAGCTGGATGGGAATTTTAGGTGCATATCAAGAGAAGCCATGTGAGGAGCAGGAAATCTATTTGCTCAGTGCCCCTGGATCACAGTCCAAAGTTAGAGCCCAAATAAGGTTCACCAGATCATTTGTGTATTCAACTTAGATAGGGAACCTCTATCTGCCGGGGACTATTTCTCATTCTTTTCTTTAGGTGCATGTCACTAATGTCCTCCTAAAAAGCCTTGTGAAAAGCAGTAGTGAAAAATAAATGTTTATTAATTGGAACTCAAGCATAACTTCCCTTCCTTAGGCTGTATTTTCTATCAGCAATAGAGACCTACATATGTTCAAAAGATTTTCCCTGAAGAAAATTGTCACCAGAGATTTGAACCCTTTAATTAGTCCAGAAATTAATCATCCCTTGAACCTTGACTGCTAGGTGTCACTGACACAGGGCTGGTGCAAGCCTGTTTAAGCATCATGGTTTGGAGGACACCATCTTCTTTCTTTTTTCAAGAAAGGTTTGTTGCTACTCTTTTCATATATTCGTTTTCTGGAAAGGGTTATAATTTGCCACTTGTGTCACCTATTTGTTGGATTAAAGCTTTTAAGATGTGCAAAATAGTTTAATTTCTCCAAAAAGTTGTCTGAGAAAAGAAAAATCATGAAAATATGCAACAAAGACACAGGCCAGGGACTCAGAGATTGGGAGATCCTTAGGAGAATATAGTAAGAGAATGGCATGCCTCACTGGATGTACGGCATGTATAAATGCAGTAAACATTACTTTCCTTCTCTCCCTCTGTGGTTCACCTTTAGATGCCTCCTTTCTTTCTCTGGCAAGCATTTTCACAGTGACATAGTGGGTGGGCCAGACAGATTGGTTGGTTTCCAAAGGAAGGGACTCTGTGTTCCCTTGAGCAGCACAGTCCAGCCACTGCTGTCTCCTTCAGAACAGCGCCTTGTGCTGTGTTAGGGCTTCTGACTCTGGGCACAATAGCTTCTGTGAAAGGTGTCTGCTTGTAGTAAGAAGGGACTATATTGGGGAGGAGGCTGTCAGGAAAGAAGTTGAATTGGGGCACTGGTGACCTACATTATGTGGTAAATTTGAACCTCATTCCAGGAAGTGACTAAATTGCACTGAACATTCTAGAGCAGCTGGCAGACTGTATGCTACATTGTAAGATGTAGATGTTAGATGTAAGATACCTTCTCTTACCTCCTCTTTTTGGGGCCGACTCTTCCCATCTCAAAACTATCCTGTGCTGTCATCTCCATTTCTTCAGGGTTCTAAATGGGACCAATTTGTTCAATCACTCCATATTACCAATGGGTTTTATGTGCTTGTTAGCATAACAAGGAATGTTTTGCATTTTAAAAAGAGAATTTTAGATGTGTAATGTTCTAACCTCAGGGCATGAATTTCTTGATAGAGTTTTCAGTACAGAGACCCAGAAGGAAAGAGATTTTCAATTGGAAGTATTTTGGGAGTTTTCCATTAATTATTTCTTTTTAACCCTCAGGAATAGGGTAGAAGACTTAAAATATGCTAAGTGAAGAGTTTGGACTTTTTTTTTTTTAACCTTTTGGCTTTTTGAGAGAGAATCCTTCAAAATTATAAATTGAGCAAAGCAAACATTGTGTCAATGAAAAATTGAATGTTCTATCTATGTGATATCATATAAATGAACCTTTCTGAATCTTCATTACCTATCCTATTTTTAAGTGGGCATATCGAAAGGAAAATTTTAAGAGATGCTTGGTGCCCAGAGTTGGAAAAGGTAGCCTGATAAATGGCAGCCTCCTTTTCTGTTGATGTGAGCTTCCATTGTTGCAATTTTTATGGAGAACTTGACTGTGTGTCAAGTATCAAAATGTATAATGTGATACCCTTTGTCCCTGCAATTTCTCCTTTCTGGAATTTCTCCAAAGATAATTGAATAAGTGTAAAACCAAATATCTATATGAAGATATTCATTGTAGTCTTGTTGAAAATTTTGAAAAAAAAATTGAAAACAACCTAAATATTTGTCAACATAGGAATAGTTAACTAAATTACATACAAAAACTATTCATGAAATAAACTGCAATGTAGTCATTAAAAATGATAATTTACATATACTTTGATTGGCAGGGACAATTATCATGGCATAGTAATAAGTTAAAAATATCACTTACAGATGGGAGTGCTCTCTGCTAAATGAATGTCTCACTGTTACAGAACTGAAGGGGTTTGTTTGCCTGCACACGCAATGGCCTAATCAAATGCAAACAGGGCATTGTAGCCAAGAAAGGAAAGTTTGTTTAATGAGGAAATGGCACCATGCTGAGTCACAGGTGACCTCTGGATCCCCAGGACTCCTAGAGGATGGGTCACATAGGAGCTTAAGGGAGTTAAGGGGGTGGTCTCTGTTGATTGGTCGGTGCTAGAGTAAGGTGTAGTGGATCATTGCATCTGGTCCTGATGGCAGTCATGACATCACCCTGTCTGGTCTCTCAAGGATGTGGTTGATAGGGTTGTTACAATTTTCTGGGCCTGGAGCTGAAACACAACTGAGGGCTAGGTATTATCTCTAGTTTGAGTGAAACTGTCATTGTGGTCAACACTTAAGCTTTGTTCCTAAGATGATTTGATGTTGGCCAGAACCTTGTTGTCCCAAGGACTTAATCATGAAAGGATGTGCAACGAAGAGAGAGGCAGATGAGGCTGGTTGAAGTCAAAAGGGAAAAAAGAGAAAAAGCCACATTAAAGAAATAAAGCTTCTGCACGGTTACACCACCATCCAATCCTGTGATACATGGCAAAAACTATAAATTATCTCTGCCCCGTAATCTTTCTCATCTTCCATATCTAATCCATCATAAAGCCTCCTAATAACAACTATCTTTCAAATCACCCACTTCCCTCCAACTCCTCCAGTATCCCCAGATTCAAGGTTGGTATTTAATGAATGCTTGTTAAACGAACACTGAGTATGATCCCACTTATAACATTAATGCATCTATTTATACATGTGTCAAAAAATGGGTGCTGGGAAAGGAGGCGGTATTCACCAAATTGCTGTTAGGTGGTGGGATTCAACATTATTTGTATTTTTTAAAATTTCTTTGCATTATTTGAAAGAATTTAAAAAATATCCTACAATTTACTCCTCTCCAAAAAACTATTATGAAATAGGAATTATAACCATTACCACACCTTTCTGTATATAAACAGAATGTTCAGATAAGTTAGTGCATGTGAAAGTCTTTTGTAATGTGGAAACAGTTATTATTTTGGTAATTATAAGCCAAAAGAATTATAACAAATAATCATAGCTGCTAAATTTTTTGAATACACATGCTTGATATTTTAAGTGCATTAATGCACTTAAATCTCACACATCTGATACTATTCCCCAAATATTCCCATTTTGGAGATGAGGAGACTGAGGTAGAACCAGATTAAGTAACTTGCCCTGGCAGAATGGAGTCAGGGTTTAAACTCTGACATTCAGGACATTCTAAGCACCAACAACTGTGTAATAAACAGAGTATACTGAGGAAGTGGAAGAGGTAGAACTTAGTTCCAAATATCAGACTCCCCACTAAGAAACTCCTAAGGGAGTTTTTTACAGATTACCACCTCTGTCAATTTAGAAAAGGTTTTAGGCACTACCGAATGATTTGGGGAGTAGTAAGATTACACATACCATGTGACCATTGTTGGGAGCAGTAAATTCTATTATGCATTTAAATATTGAAGTGGATGATATAGGAAAGGGAGAAGGAACTGACACTTGGGGAACATTTATCTTCTAGGCACTATGTAGGTATTTCATTCCATTCCCACAGCTCTCCAAGGAGTAAGTGTTCTTATTTTCAATTGTTTTCAACTTATAGATAAGGAAACACAAACATGGATTTTTCAAGTAATATGCCCAGGCCTTTGCCCCTATTAAGTTCTAGGGTTGGGAACCCATCAGGACTCCCAGGATCAAGGTCTGGACCTCCCTGTTATTCTCTAATTGGGCAGCCATTACCCAGGAGCTTTGTGTTGTAGAAAAGCAATTAAAAGGAAAGACTTTGAGAAGATAAGTATTTGGGGGCTTGAATCCTAGTCCCAGAGTTTATCTATTGTCTGAACTTGGATAAGTTAGCATCTTGAGTCTCAGTTTTCTCATTCTCAAAGTGGAAATAATCATCATTTTCCTGCTTCTCAAGAGAATTTTAGTCAGTCTGTCCTTTCAATTACTCTTGCCAAAGCATTGTATAAACCCATCTAAGGGCTTACAAAGATGAAGATAAGGATCATCATTGAAGAACCCTGGACTGTATGTTTCTCAACACTGTGCCACTGATTTTGTGCTTAATTTTCAAAGTTATAATAAATGCAGACAGTTTTCCTCTACTTTGACATTTCTATTGCAGTCAGCCTCTTCCCTGTCTTTAAAATAAAGCAACACGCTGTGGTGAGTAGCCTTTGCTCTTGGTATCTCCTGGCCTTGGGAAACAACTTCTGGTTCAATACCCCTGACCACCTCAGCCTGAAGTGCTGGCCCTCCATGACTGATGTCTCTAACTCTCAACAGGACATTTAATACAAACTCCCTTGGAGGTCCTGTATGTTATTATGGACCTCTGTGCTTTCTTTAAAACTAGGTTAAAATTGGAGGTTCTCTATTTTATTATGGATTTATGTGCTTTCTTTAAAATTAGGTTATAATGTCATGAGGCAAAAGCATTCATTTGTATCCCCACAGAGAATAGTGCAAAAGATACTCAGTGCATAGTTGTTAAGTGTTTTTGTTTGTTTGTTTTAATTAATTTATTATTTTCAGAAAGAGGGGAAAGGAGAGAGGCGGAGAGGGAGAGAGACATCAATGTATGGTTGCCTTTCACCTGCCTCCAGCTAAGGACCTGGCTGGAGACCTGGCTTGCAACCTGGTTATGTGCCCTGAGTGGGGAATCAACCCAGCGACCTTTGGGTTCGCAGGCCGGTGCCTATCCATTGAGCCACCAGCCAGGGCTCAGTGTTTTGATTTTAGAACAAAAAGAGGAATAATAAGATAAAGCGACAACTCAGTAGCAGGGATTTCATACAATTATCTGGATCCCACCTTTCCCACACCATTAAAAGTTTTCTTCAGTTTGTTACAATAGCTTCTGAAAAGAAACTTAGTTTCTCTAAATCTCAGTGACCCAATTTGGCAAATGGAATTTGACCATATATTGTGTCCACCACATTTGATTAAAAAAAAAAAAAAAAAAAAGCCTGATGAATGAATGTAAGCTCTTTGGAAACATAAAATGAAAAGGGAATATTAAGTAAAAGCGTTGATCAATATAGAGTTTAGCTTTGACACTATTTTATCATCTAATGCTGGTTTTCTTGGCAAACCAGCAAGATCTGGAACTTTAAAAATCATACTTATATATAGATTGGGTTTATTAAGATGTTTTATTACCATATCCATTTGCTTATAAGAAGGCATCTATATATGTCAAATACAAATGTCAAAAGACAATCCAATCAATGGAAATAATGCAAAGCAACAGAGGCTGCACACCATTTACAAATTGCATTTTTATTCCTGTTGATGTACTCACACAAAAGAAAAGAACAAAGGGTTGGAAGCCTTTTTTCCCTTTTGATTCCAACTGGCCTCGTCCAACACCCTGACTCATCTGCCTCTCTCTTCATTGCACATCCACTCCCTTCATCATTAAGTCCTTGGGACAACGAGGTTCTGGTCAACATCAAATCATCTTAGGAACAAAGCCTAAGTGTTAACTGCAGTGACAGAGTTTCCCTCCAACTAGGGATGACATCTAGCCCTCCGTTGTGAATGTGGGTCAGGACAGAAATGTGGGCACAGCCTTCCTGGCATCTTAATGCCCTTGTAGCTAATGGGCCTAGACCTTTGGTTTTCGCTCACATTTAAATAAAAGATTAAAGTGTGAATGAAGAAGTATTTCATTCCCGCATTCAGTGCAAATTATCTTCTAATGTGTTCCTGATGGTCAAGAAACAAGACCCAAAAATCAGGTTATACATTTCTATTGTACTTTTAAGATTCCAGTGTTTGTCAACCTAATGTTAGCATTTGCAGCAACAAAGAAGATGGGATTAGATGTTATTTTGGTCACCTTTTCGTCTGTAAAGCAGAATGGTGGCCAGAAAGGGAAAGAAAGGAAACCAACTGGGGATTTCTTAGGAAGAGATATAATAGATAAAGGGTGTCTATATGAAATGGAGTGCATTATAATCAAGAAGCAAGGCAGCTGGTTAAAAAAACCTAAAACCAAAAAAACAAAACAAACAAAAGAACTATACCGAACAGATACATGCATAAAGATCCTGGTATCTAAAATAAAATGGTATATTCATAGCCCAAGGAGAGTTCTAAAAATTAAAGATTATTTCTTGATGTGTCTGAAGGCTACCTGGTGCAAATCCTGGAAAATGAGAGAAAGGCCAAGGCAAAGCAAAAAGTATTCATTAGGAAAGCTAAGAATCAGGCTTTCACTTGGACAGAATAACACTCATAGAAATGAATGAAGTAAAGTAACTCCCCAGATGAAAGAGCTAGGATTCTGCAAGTCAAACAAACATCTGGACCTGGAAAGCAAGCGTTGGGGCCGAGCTGGGCTCATGTCAGGGATACATCAGAGTAGTACAGACGTCAAACCAGTAGAGGGAAGGCGTGGGAGCCCAGCCCAGTAAGTTAGACGGTAGGAAGCAAGACTCCAAGGGAAAACGTGCGTGGTGGGCAGGAAAACCCACGAGGATCAGAAATGCAAGTGTTGGTCCTTGTTGGGGAAGTGGGCAAGAAATGAAAGGGAGAGAGCCAGGGGGAGCACCTGCAGTGGGGATCTGGGCAAGGGAACGTGGCAACAGCCAGTACGTCCTGGAAGAACAGCAGCAGGGTAACAGCCAAGCTTTTTCTTCAGGCCCCGAATGAATATTCCATCTGTGAGGCCCAGTGCCGTTGGGGGTGTTCATAGCGTGCACTGCCGGAAGTGATTTCAGAGATCCTCAGCGGAGCTCTTCTCTATGCCTCAAGCCCTCTGCAGTCTCTCTGTTACTGGGGAAACCCTGGTTCTTCTCCGCAACGCAGTACAGAATTCCACATCAGCAAGCCTGTTAGCATGCATGCAAAGTTTATTAGTGCTAGGTTCTAATGGGAGAACAAAACCATTAGAACAAAACCAAAAGGTGGCCAAAGGACGGGGGAGCAGGCTCGCCCTAGTGTAGCCAGAGGCCTGATGGCCAGAGAGCCAAGAGTGAGAGAGCGAGTCCTTTGTTCTGAGGACTTACATAGTTGGCAGGATGGTGGGTGGGGGCAAAGTACGCATTGGTACGGCTTTCCAGGACTGGGGAATGATTACCCAAAGGTGTCAATGGGCTTCTTCCTTTTGGTCCACCAGGCCCTCCTCCGCCTTTCAGGCCTTGGGGTGAAGGCGCAGTTTCAAAGGCTTTCTTTCCTAGGTAGAGGAGATGATACATAGAAGTTCAAGGTCTGCTCTACTCCTGTGTTAGCACAGTGTTTTCTTGCGATGTTGGAGCACTTGGCTATGTTACGGGGCCAGGCTCAGGGCTGCTGAGTTAGTGAGTGAGACCTGTGTCCCTCTGCCACTCACGCGACTGCAATGTCTCCAATGAGGATGGCAGAGACACTGACTGGGGATAAGGAAGAGGGGAGAGAAATGGAGCTTTCTCACGCAGTCTACAAATGCCTTATCAGCATGCTAGTCTTTTTAAAAAAGACTCTAATCATTTGTAACTTACCTATTTATCTTGTGTCCGGAGAACTCCACAGCTGTATGCAGGTAAGTTTTTGTCCTGTAAAAATCATAACTTTTCATGTAGTGTTCAGCTAGCCCATCAGAGAGAACTATTGTTGAATGAGTAAAACACAAATGCCATTTTCTCAAAGCAGTGTCCTTACTCAGGGGTAGCATTTCACTTCAGGGAGGTGGGTGATGAAGAGTGACCGTCTGTGGGAAGGTTAGTGATGCTCCTTTCGGAAGAGATGCTGGTAGTTTTGTTGCATATTCCAAGTTTTTTATTTTTGAAGAAAAGTTAATGGTTAAAAGACACGTGTTTCCAAAAAACTCAGAATACTAGTTTTAGTCATGTGTAAGTATTGTTATTAGGACATCTCATCATGCTCGTAACGCAGATAATGTAGGATATGATCGACGAATCTGAGATAATTTCCCAAAAGGTTTCTTTAAACAGTAAACTCTTCTGCAGCATTTCGTCCACATATCAATTTACACAGAACCATTTCCAATAATATAGTCCGTCTCCAATTGATGAGAAAATACTGTATTTCACAAGTTGGTTTCAAGTGAGAGGTTTAGAATCCAAAAGCATCTGCCTTAAAGACTGAGTGTTGAACGGATCAAATCCTCAGGGCAAAGCACAAGAAAACAAAGCAAACAAACATTGCACATCTACTTTCAGATAAAAAATAAACTTAAAAATTAGAACTTCCTGTCTAAATAAACATACTTGCAATGGCATATATATCCATACACACAAAAACTGGCATGTAACTTGAAGGGTATAGGAACCCATTCTAATGTGTCCAAGTTAAGAAACCCAAAGTTAGAGAATAATAATAACTAGATACTACAATAACTCTTTGGGAGAAGACAGGGGATTTTTCATCCCTTGTGTGGCCAAGAGTGCGAGCCAGAGGTTTCTTTTAATTCGAAAAAATCAACAGAATATAATATGACAGGAGTGGGTTTTCCCCCCCAAATATTAGTTCCAAAGGAATGAGCCCGCTTTCTAATCAAATGTCTCAACTGATTGCTTTTATATCAGTGTACCCCTTCATTGTCCACTGGGGAAGAACTTCTTTATACTCTTCAGAATAAATGAGTAAATCTGTTACTCATTGTGTTAGCACAATAAGAAACCAATGAGGTATAAGGCAGTTCTGGTACGTTTTCTTTTCTCTTAGTTTCTGGAAGAAAAGGGAGAGAGTACAGAAAATTGCTACCACTGACTATACAAAGGTCTGAAGTAAGACTCAAGTGAGGCTGGGCGTTTGGGGGGATTTCTTCCAAGTGGGTCAAGGTAAGGCAGAGAAGAGATGGATGAGGCCAAGAAGGAAGTGGGGGGTGGGGGCAAGATGTGAGTGGGGATAGGAGACAGTGCAGGGAATAGAGGGAGTACAAACAACCCCAAAATGTAGGCATCCTTTATGTTTTTCCTCTCCCCTCATTGTTGACAGCCCTGACAGCCCTCCCCTTCCTGATCTGCCATAGCCTGACTCTGATAAAAAGTAGAAAGGCCAAGTACAGAAAGGAAGGAAAGAAAAGAGGTAGATAACTAATTGTGCTATTGAGGGAGGAAATGAGGGGTAAAAGCAAGTCTCCATAGTCTACCGCTGACTTCACTACTCATAATTCAAGGTATGCAAGGAAAGTATATGTTGGGTATATACCCACCAGAAACTCTCTGAAAGTCTCTCATTAATAGCAAAATATTGTGAACCATTTGTTTTACAAGCCAAGACTTCCAGTGATAAGCTACGGAAGAATTTTCCTTGGATCTGACATCTCAGAGTCTTAAGGTTAAAAAAGTTTAGGATCCATGGGTACCCCAGGGTAGAAAGTAGTATCCTTTGTGGGATGCTAAAAGAAACCTATGTAAACACAAGAACAAGGAGACCATTGGTGGTCTGAAAAGAAGGGTGGCAGGACTTCATAACAGTTTGGTTCTAGGGATTAAATCACCCACCCTGCCTGCAGAATGTCCTTCTAAGGTAACAGGAGGTAAACTGTGTGTTCCATTCAGGCAGTGGGACCAAGTGCTCCTGAACATGTATGCTTTGGGCCAAACAGCAAGCATCTTTTTGGGTGAAGTTTTATTCACCTGGAACTCTCCTCTTCTCTCTTGGCTGCTTTGTTTTTCTGATGAGGAAAATGAAAGTCTGCATAACTGAGGCTGCTTAATTGGGCAAACAGTGAAAGAATCAACACTTTCAAGTAGATTGGCTAGCTGTGAACCCATGTCCTGTCTCCAGACCATACTGAGGATGGCCAATGCAGTTTTGCAATTTTCCTTTCCCCTCCTCTCCCCTCTTTCCTCCCTTCCCCGTCCTTCTTTCCTCCCCTTCCCTCCACTCCGCTCCTTTCCCTGTTCCCTCTCCTCCTCTCCTCTCATCCTCTGTTTTCACCATCTCTCTCCTCCTTGATCTCCCTTCCTTTCTCTACCTCTTGCCTGCTTCTCCCCCTGTCCCCTTCTCCTTGCAGTGATACATTAGTAATAGTGATATTCATATGCTTCCCCCTTTCCTTCTTTCCTTCCTTCCTTCCTTCCTTTCTTCCCTTCCTCCCTCTTTTGTTCTTTCCCTCTTTCGTCTTTATTCTGCAAGGGTCTTCTTACCAGTTTCCACCCATTTTCCTTTGTAAAGCAATTTTGAATCCTAGCCATTTGTTAATATAAGGCAGTGAAAAATGTTGAAGTCACATCAAATTCCATTTGCTCTGCCAGTTAAAAATACAGATGCTTCCTGTTTTATGCTTTCCTCTCACTTTCTCTGGAGTTTAAACATGAAAATATGTTCAATGATAAAAACCAGCACATATCCCCTTTCATCAGGAAACATGTTCCAAACAATGAAAGGTAGGCTTATTTTCCCAGGTCCAGCCAGGGTATTTATATGTTGGAGGACGCATACATAGAACCATAATTTCATAGAACAAGAACATAATTATTCACAACTATCACATTTTATTGATGAAGAAATTGAGATCGCAGGGAATCGTCATAATTATTCTCATATGTGCTACTCATAGACTTGCCAAAGTTCACATCAGCTTACATTTTCACCCAACGTAGTTGGGCCTCAATTGCTCCACTATGCTTTTTTCTACCCACCACTTTCATAAAGGGTTCTTTTGGCTACTGGGAAAGGTCAAATCATTGAGCAATGGAGCATTAGCTTGAAATTCATTTTAGTTTGGCATAAAACACAGTGCAGGACTTAGTCAAGACACCTGGATTCTAGTAACAACTCTGTTACTACCTACCTGTCAGACCTTGACAAAAATTTCTATTCATGGTCTGTGAAGGGGTTAGGTCAAACACTCTTTAAAGTTCTTTCCAGCTCCTTGAATCTTGATAATTTTTTCCTTCACTTTTCTGCTGACTCAGAGTATATAACCTCAGCCAAGGTATTAACTGCCATAAATCTCAATTTTTTCCAAGTACAAAGGGAGGACACATTCCCGTATTTTCCTAGCATATAGACACTAAATTGTCCTGTGTTAAAAGGACTAACTTTAAAAATCACATTAAGCCTTTTATATCTATAGACATTTAGTAAGTTAGTAAAGCTAGAATACAATAATGGCCATACTACTGGGCAATGTCTCTGGCTCTGACTGTATTTTAAATCACTATGGTGACCACAAGTTATTGATCCTCTTTGCTTCCATTATATCTTCTTATGAAAGTTGTTATTGTCATATTACTGTAGTATGGCATGTTGTATGTCACTGTGTTCTTCCTTTTGATTGTATTTGATTCTGTTCTAATATTTTCTATCTTAGTTACTGGATTCTCAACCATTTTTACTAATGCAAGATAGGAATTTCTGTTTTAAGTTTCTTACTTTTATATCAAATTATTGATTCTGTCTCACCCTGTCATTCAAATTCATCTATTTCTTTTTTTTTCCATTATATCCCAGTCCAAGGCCCATTATTTCTCACTTGAACTTACTCTTGAACTCCACACAGAAGTCAAAAGAACTATTTCATTTCATTTAAAAGTTTTTTTTTTTCTTTCATTGATTCTAAAGAGAGGGAAGGATAGGGAAAAAAGAGGGAGAGAAACATCGATAGGTTACCTCTTGCATGCCCCGCAACTGGGGACTGAACCTGCAATGCAGAATTGTGCCCTGGCCTAGAACCCATGCATGACCTTTTGGTTTGTGGGATGACACCCAACCAACCGAGCATCACCAGTGAGGGCTCAAAAGAACTATTTTAATTGCAAATCTGGCCATGTCATCCCATAGCCTATATCCCCAATCCCTTTCCATTGTTCTCAATATAGCCTAGAATCCTTATCAAGACCTACCCAGCCGGCAGTTCCTGGCTCTTGCCTCTGTTCCCATTCTCTTAGTACATCCTTCTAACCAGTTGCCCTCCTTAACATCAGCCCCTTGCCCTCCTGTCTTTGGAGACACAGGTTTTTCTGCTCCTTGATGTTAGAATGCTCTGACTAGTTGCCACCTACTTAACATTTGCTTCTCTGGGTTCACATTAAGGATCTGTCCTCAGAGAAGCCTTCTCTGACCTTCCTAAGTCAGTTCCCTTTATTGTATGTCCTCACTGTGACCTGCATCCTTGTTTTCATTGTACTCATCATAGTTATAATTTTACATTTGCTCATATGATGATTTTAAGTGATTTTTGGGTAGGTTCTCCTGCAGTAGATTATAAGTTTTATGACACCATGCCTATTTTTCTGTCACCATTGTAATCCCTGTGTCTAAAACAGTATTTGATGTGGAGTAGGTACATACTAAAATGATGCTGAATAAATGAGTAAACTAATGAATGAAAAGGAAGAATAGAAGCTTCTGAGTTCAGGGGCTGTACGTTCATCCTCTGACATACAGGATGGGAACCATGGAGGACAAGTAATAAATTAGTGTTGTAAGTGATCCAGTGAACACTGAAGTGTCCATTGAGCTAGGAAGTACAGAGAAAAAAAATGTAAAGTACTAACATATGGAGTTAATAATGTTTATAAGGAACAATAATGTTAAATGTAACTATCAATCAATAGAGCTTCCAAGCAAGCTCCAATACACTGCAAAAATAAATATTTCAAATGTTATAACTTGTTTTCCTTAAATGCATAGAGAGAAATACTAAGGCAAACCATAAGTGCTATAAATTCAAATAAGAGAGAAATCATTAAAAACTAGAGTCATAAGGAAATGCTCCTAAGAGGTGACACTTGAACTATGCTTTCAAAGGTAATTACAGTTACAATGTATGGGGTGGGAGGTGGGGTGTATATGGCTTATTTCTTAAGGACCCACATATTATGACTCTTGTCCATTTGCTCTGCCTCACACACTCTCCACCTGGCTCCCCAGCTATGTTCGGAGGCATGGCATCTATGGACCACATCAGCAGAATTCCCTTGCCTTCTGTCTGCCTGTTGGGTTTCCCAATGAAAGGCATGGGCAGAAATTTGTATGGAGTCACAGCATCATTTTCTGTATGAGCTTTCCCAGCCTGGCTATGGCAGGCAGTACCTGACTCCTTTTCTGCATGCCACAGCACCTGGTGGATGCCTCCTTCTTACTGATAGCTACAGTTTTTTAATGGGTTTCCCCTTCACGTCCAGGGGCAATAATCACTCTCTGATGTTTTGATTGCCCGAGTACACTTAAAACTCTCTTCATGTACCCATCATGGGGGCTTTTGTATGTTTCCTGCCAAGAGTGAAAGAGATGGGATTTTACAAAGGTAAAGAAACTATCAGGCTATTGATGGGAATTTTCTCAAACAAAACCCAGTTGTATATTTCTCCTGTGGTTTGTTCAGCTCAGGTAATACATATACTTGACCTCAAAACAAGTTGCCCAGCAGTGGTCACTTTAAACTGGCTATCATAAGCTAGCCAGCAGAATGAAGCATGTCCCGTTCAGTAAAATTGAATAAATTGAGCAGGTAGAAGATGGAACACCTACCTCTACCACCCCGTACACTGCAAGTAATGGATCATCAGAGAAGATAAGCCAGTGAGAGAGAGGCCCCCACCTGTGCTCCTTTCCCTAGGAACACACACTCAGACATTCCACTTTTTCTTGACCTAACAGACTCAGAAAAGTGGACAGGCGAGCCTTGCTGGAAGGGTCAGGAGCACAGTTAGGGTACCAGGGTTGGAACCTAGAAAAGTAGCTGCTCTGTCACATTCATCCCGGTGATCACATCCACTCATCCAAGGTACCATCCTCCCCAACTTCTCCCGCAGGGCTCAGTTCTCCCTCACTGTGTTCCAGGGGGAGCCATTGTCACTTCCTTTGCCATCAGTCACACCTACGGTGATAATGAGGAATGCACAGTTGATCTAATTGATTATCACATGGACCACACACATTGACAGGACTCTCTTGCACTCTGCCTTCTAGTTGGGTTTTCTCCAAGAGAGGCACTGGCTGCAATTTGTAGGGTGAGAGGAGAGAATGACAGGCATTCATTGTCCTCAGTAGGAGCAAAACCAGTAGCTTAGCCAGAATTGTGTGGAACTCTAACTCTGTTTCACTTCTGAAGTATACTGATTGGTGAAAAAAAAGGCTTTATGTGGCAATTGGGAATATAATTATTTCCTCTAAAATTATCCCCAGCCTTTTTAAAATAAAGAAACACTTGGTTGATGAAAATATAGACTATGTACAATTATTATAATAATTGAACACATTACATAATGTCCCTTGCCAAAATGGCATACATTATTACAGTGATTAGGAAGTATATTAATGAGTAATTTTATTATAATAGTCCAGTAATAATAGAATGAATCACCCTATATTACAGTTATGATTCAAATAATATGTATTTTTGGAAATCAACATTTTCATGATGTGTTGGAATGGAATGTGGTAATAGGAGAGCCATGATCTGGCTATCACATTAGATATTCTGAGTCCAGCTTATGCAATATCAGAAGTTATTTTATCCACTGCCTCATGAAATGTCCAAAGAAGTGTCCTGGGGCAGAAAAATACTTACATGAATCTGCATTAGGAAGAGAGCAAGGCCAAGTACAGAGAAGGGGACAATGGAGGGTGGCCTGGGAGGATTCTGAAGGCAAAGCAGTTGTTGCACGCATCCCTACTCGCCTCCGTGGGCCCACTGGGTGCATTTAAAGGGACTAAGAATAAACTGAACCAATTCAAATATGCAGATGAAGAATAGTAAAAATAGCTAGTATTTAGTGAATACTTCCAGTGTGACCAGGAAATATGCTAAGTGTTTTTTCAGAGTTAATTCATATTTTATTTTCCCAACCACTCATAAAGTAAATCCTCATTGGTGTCCTCATTATTTAGATGAGAAAACTGAGAGGCAATGAAGTTCAAAGACAGTGGGACTGGGGTTTGAGTTCAGTTTGACTCCAGAGTCCATGCTCTTAACCATTAAGTGAAATGGGACAAACAAGGTCATGATCAAGATGTCTATATATGCATGTACACACAATCAAATATTTGGAGGAAACCCTAATTCTGGGTTGGTGCAAATGTCAAGGTACTTACAGGCACCTGCTTTAGGAGCAAGAAGTTTTAATGTTGTCAGCTTTTGGTTGTACTTACATTTCCTATGTCCATATTATTAAAATATATTAAAACATGCAATATTTTATGGTTTTTATAGAACATCACCATTTATAAACACTAGTACAGCTTAGATCATTCTTACTTTTCCTCTGAGTAGTGATTTCTAAAGTCCTGTAGAAAAGCCTTTGAAAAAAAACTCTAATTATGAACTTGAACACCTATATTTTGGTACATTAATGCCTTGTGCCTTAAGGATGTCCCTAACTCACCTTTCGAATGGTTATGTTTGATGATGCCCACTCTACAGAAGGAGAAAGTTGTGGTTGCAAGTAATGAAACCTAAAAAATATATACATTTTGTTTCCTTTATTGATACCAGACTGATGTCTGTAAGCATCATCTGAAGGGAGAAGTGAGCTTTCCAGGCCTTTAGTTTCTTAACATTATGTAAGACTTAAGAAAATAGATGTAAATACTTTGCCTCATGGTCCACTGGGACCGAAATTTCTGGAATTCTGAGTTCTATTGTCGCTCCACTCCTCATCCCCTCACCAAGCAGTATTTTCTTAGATAAGGTTAAACAAATCTTATATTTCTAATCAAATAGTAGATATGATTTAAAGTTGGTAAATCACTAGATAAATTACAGTTGCAAATTATAAATGAGGAAAGAATAGGAAACTGTCAAGTCATTGGCAGAGGCTCATTGAACCAATTAAGGATGGAGAAAAGGCTGTATATAGTACAAGTTGGCAATATTGCCGAAATGGGCCAGAGCCCATCCTCGTAAAAGGGCCACTCATGAACCCGAAATTATAAAAGTAAGTGTGGGAGATACATGATATCAGAGCATCCCCAAATGAAAAATAATTCAGGGCTTATATCAAAAATCGTTTGCAACATGACACATTTTATCTACCTACAGGCATTTTGTTGGTGGGCTAGTATATGCAAACTTGAAAAAAAGAATACCATTACTTTTATGACATAAGGCATGCTAAATATTATTAAAAAAGTAATAACCCCAAGTCTTAGTGTTTTAATACAGTAAAAATGTGCATCTCATTGGCTCAAGTTTCAGCGCAGTGGTTCTTGCTGGGGTTGCTTCTCTTAGGTGACTCAGGCTTCTCTTCTCCTGTGCTGTAATAGAGGAAGGTGGCCCCCCCATGCTCAACACATGGCTTCAGGTTCACTCTGGCATTGTGCAGCCAGCATACTGTGAGCAGTGTAAGAATGTAAAAAAAAAAGGCATGTGTGGGTAAACACCCTCTTCTCCCTTCACCACCACCCAACACACATTCTTAACTAACCTTGCTTTGGAAGCGACACACACTTTCTACTCACATTCCATTGGTCACAATTAGTTATGGGACCTTCACCTAGGTCTAAGGACTCTGGGAAATGTAGTTTGGCTTTGCGTTCAGGAAGAAGGAGCTATTTGTCTAGTCAGTTTCTGTGCCAATACTGGTTCAAAAAATGTACCAGTCAAGATAAAAGTAATTCTATTACATTGCACAAGATGAACTGATAAAAGTAAAATGTACAGTTGACCCTAGGACAACATTGGTTTGAATTGCATGATCCACTTATATACAGATGTTTTTAAATAAATACCTTCACTGTTTTCAATCAGTGCAATGGGAGTCTGCAGATGTGGCGAGCCAATGCATGTATTGATCTAGGCTATTTTTTATATGGAACTTGAGCTCCCATGAACTTTGGTATCTGCTGAGGTCCTGTAGCCAACCCCTACCCCCATACCAAGAGACAACTAAGTTTTCAGGCAGGCAAAATTATAAGGAAATTTTGAACTACATTGGGGGTTGGTGCCCCCTAAGCCCCTCTTTTGTTCAAGGGTCAACTGTACATGTGTAGTGAAGTGCAGAGCCTATTACTCAAGGTGGTCATTTCAAGACTTTGTAAGCTGCATGTACAAGTCTCTATATTGACATAAAAGAAAGATTCGATCTCAGAAAATATTTTAGCCATCACCATAGAGTTTTAAGAATCTAATTGATGCCTGCAAATCACCAAAATATTTGGATCAAAGAGAACAAATCAGTCCTCTCAACTTTGTGAGCATGTATGTAATGTTTCACCATGGGTTGGGTTTGGTTGTATTGGTATTCTGTAGCTATGTGCTTGGCTAAAATATTGCATGATGACATAGCACAACTCATGGCAAAATCACTGTATTTTCAGACTAACAGTCAAATGTGAAAAAATTACTTCTTTTCTAAGAACAAAATGGTTCCAGGTAAATGAAATAAAAAATAAATAAATAAAATGGAGAGTAAAACAGACAGTATACCAGTTCCATGGTTATTATTTGCCAGTTCCTCTAATCTTCAGCAAAGCAAGGTATGATGTAAAATCAAGACTCTTGCATTGCGATTAACCATGTATGTTTTGCGCATTGGAGAGTAGGTTAGCAAATTCAGGGTTCAAAAAAATTATGGGATCCAGGATTATAAATTTGCAGGAAATATGCTGCCTAGAAATATGAGCTGTGTGTAATTACTCCCACCTGCTGGGTAAAATCTTTATTACATGGGCATTAAACTTCACTCCCACCAGGGAATGAGGAGGAATGCAGTGTGCCCCAGCCACATCACAGCGTTTGTGAACATGATCCTTTCCTCACAGGCGCTCTTGACCCTCTTTTCCAAATTCCAGATATGGTGTAACTTAGACTGGAAACTGCACGCAATGCCTATCCTCTGAAAAGAAAGATTTACTTCTCCCCTAGGAGAAAAGCAAATAGAGAGGGGTTGGAGAGACCAGCAGGTCCACCCTATTTATCCAATAGGTGATTCAGAGCTAAGGAAAGCAAGATGGGAAACAGTGGAATGGCCCTCAGCTCTATTTTCCAGCTAATGGATCTGAAAGGTAGAAACTTGTCCCCGGTTATTGAAGACCCTGCATGCACCTCCTCACACCTTCCTATATGTGAAAGCATTGACTTCAGAAACAGCCATGAGCTTCCATCTCTCAAAGGCACAGTTTGGTAGAGGATGGTGGGGGTGGAAATTCATAGACTACAAAAGTTACCTATTCTACCATAATAATAATTCCTTTCATCCTTGTCAGCAGGTAAAAATACCTTGGGAAAAAGGCTTAGGAGCAAATGTGGTTTGAGACTTTTCATGTATTTTGTTTTGTTTTGTTTTATTTATTTATTTGTTTGTTTGTTTTTGCTTTGCTCACCACCTCCATCCCCCACTAGTATTTTAGGAAGGTGAGTTTTAGGAAGGTTACCTTTTGTTCCCAAGAATAGGGTCAAAGTCCTTTACTAATATCTCAAGTGTGTAACTATCTTTTCTTAACTAATTCCCTTAGCCCTGGAAGGTAATAGACCCTTTTAGCCAAGGTGAAGACCCCAGGATGTCAGGAATATAATTCATTTCAGGGTTCTTGACCTTTGAGTTTGGCTGTTGCATGATCGACAAAACTGAACTGCTGCTTTGTACCCTAAGAAGTCTTTGGCTAAATCGCAGGGTTGGTTTTCAGCAACTAAACTGAACAGTAATCAAGGCAACAAATAGAGTTCATGGACTACTGGCTCCTATAATTGGCAGTGGCAATTGTGGGGTGTGTGTATGTGTGTGTGTGTGTGTTCAAGTTCTTATTTTATTTCTTCTTCTTTTTTTTAATCTTCTCACTCTGCTCCCACCTCAACCTTTTTAAGCATTCTTTAGTCTGTATGTTCTGTTGCCTTCATGTCTTCCTGCTCTTTATCTATTTTGTGCCCTTTTTACTCTATTCTGTCTCATCTGTAATCATGTTATCAGTTGTAAGCACGATGGAAAATGCTGGTTTCGTCATCTCTATTTTGAAAAAAATAATCAACCAAGGGGGAGGCTGAACATACCTGTCTTCAGTAGGTATTACTAAGTTTGAAGAGCTTCTTTTTTCTGAACCTCCTTGGCTATTGCTGTTTTCATGAAGAATACCAGCTAGTAAGCCTCCAGACATGAGCTTGAATGTTTTAGGAGGGATACTCATAATAAATGGTGAATTTTAGCTTGTGAAAATCCCACTGCTTTGTCATTTTTTTCATTTTATCAAAGGCTAGATATGGATATTAAACAGCATTGATACAACTTTAGGTCTTTAGTCCAGTGCAATTGTTCCTTTTCTCATACAAATGGCTATATCTTTAGGCAGATTGTTTTGCCTCTCAAGGGTTCTTGCTTCTCATGCCTTTCTGTTGAGGATCATCATTGTATCTTTAATGATGCCCCAAATGGACTAGTGTCAAATTCATAGCTCCAATGTATAAATAGAAGCACTAGGAAATAAAATAAAGTGAATTTGACTCACACAGGATAGCTAGTAAATGTTTCTGCTTTATTTCTAGATTTTTTTTTTTTTTTTTTGTTACTTTGTAAGGCATTTTGTAAGAAACTGCAGGCATGTGCTAGGTTGTGGACAAGAGTGTTGTGTGTGAGAGGAGGGGAGATGCTTAGGAACACAAATATAAGATACGGCCCTTAGTCTTAAGGAGATTGCAGTCTAATAAGACAAAGTCATGTGACCAATTCATATTATAGGACAAATAGTAAAGGCTGAATAGAGAACTACGAGAGGTTCTATTGGAGAACAGAGAAATGAGTAATTTATTTCACTGGAGAATCAAGGACAAGATCACAAAAGGAGTACATGTCGTTATTGCAACGGTCAGATTACTTGAAAATTGTTCTCCTTCATGGTTACGATCTAAGCTCTGTGAGGACAGTTACTCTAGACACATGAACCTCTAATTTTCTCAGCCCTTAGCATAGTGCCTGGTGTCTAGTACATGACCCAACACATTTCCTGAATGAGCAAATGAGTCTCTTCAATGTTAGGTGCTTCGAAAGATACCAAGAAATTGAAGTTTCATTCATTGCCTTTAAAGCAGAGATCCCCAACCTTTCTTGACACCAGGGACCAGTTTTTACATGGGGGATTGTCGGGGGAGTGACAGGGGACAAATCTCAGGCAAGCTTCATTGCAGGTTCCTAATAGGCCACAGCCGGGAGGTTAGGCACTGCTACTTTATGGCATTTGCAAGTAGATTAGTTTTCAAACATGGCAGATGTGTTCAGTCAACTCACTGCTTGTGAGTGAGATCACAGATGGTCCTAGTGACTTACCTATTTCATCCTGAAATGGAATAAATTCATCCCCACTCAGCTTTTCCTTAGGCATGGGTTTTGATGCCAAATTTATCAAGACATCTACTTGGATGTGGATGTCATGCTGTGAAGAACCATTATAAACAAATGCTATAGCCACTTGCCAAGGAATGACTTATGCTGGGCAGTCGCTTAAAAGGCTGACTCGATTCATTTTATTTGCTATATTCGTGTACTGGTGGCGGGGTGGGGAGGCTGGCAGGACAGCAATCTTTTTCTTTTCTTCTTCTTCTTTCTTTCTTTCTATTTTTTTCTTTTTTTGAGCCAGTAATTATTTGCAGAGGTCTGTGGGCAAAGTGCTCAGCTCCCACCTGGGCATGGCAGCCTGGGTTAGAGAGAGGGTGGCTGTGATGTTTATACGGCCCCAGCTTGTGGTTTGCCAGTTGAAATGCAGGCACATGAAGAAATGGCCTCATTGTCATTCCTTGTTTTTGTAATATTATCTTTGGCTCGACAGATTCATTTTTCCCCCCTTTTTCTACTGTCAACACTGTTTCAGCAGTGAGTTATATTATCCGGTGACATCAGAGGAAGCAAAGTTACATATGTCAGCTTCACAGAAATCATCCACTTACAGCAAATTTGTGACAAGTTGCGTTTTTCTACCATTTTCACCTTGACTGATGAAGTATCCACAGTTTTTGGGAGACACCTGGGGGCCCCCCTTGATGGTACCCGTGCTCTGTGGAACTGAGCTGCTGTGGCTTCAGTACTGGAGGGGAAGGACCCCCCTTGACCTGTGAAAAGTGTGAACATCACCGGAGTGGACCACCTCCATCTCGAGGTAAGGGAGGCCTACCTGCCATTCAAGTCATAGACAGTTGCAAACCCATTAAGTTTAATGGTGTGTGTAATGATAGGCTACAACGGATAAAATAACCCAAGAACGGTTCATGAACAGTTTATGGAAGAATACCTTTACCATTCAAAATGGACATTAAACTGTGGATGGTTTCATTACAAAGCAGGAGTTCCCCTTTTTATTTTCCAGTTAGGTTTCTGTGCTGCCCATAGGGGATATGGTAAGAGGTGGGTGTCAGGAGAAAAGTTGAAGCTTTTCAGCGAATGGGCTTGAACTTTTAAGTGTTTTCTATTATTTTTTTAATCAGTGGTGATACATAATTAGAAGCTAATAAGTTAATTTAGATCTAAGTCAAATTAATGTCAGTTAAAGCCAAATTCAGCTCCGTTCCTCAGTAAGTCATGGAAAGTAGCAACTTTTGGATAAGATGCCACCTCATGTTATATAAATCAGAAGGTAAGTTCCACGAGTTTGGGAATTCTTCAGGGTCTAGAAAAATGCCTGGCACAGAACAGGCACTCCACAAATAATAAACGTAAGTGATTGATGAATATATATCCTATCTTGGGTGAGGTAGCTTTGTTTCATTTCTGAGTGGGAAAATTTCTTTTTAGTAAAAGAGGAGCAAGAAAAAAAAAACTCTACAAAACTGGTTGATATTCTTCCCAGATTCACGTTTGTTCACAGAGATCTATTCCTGCAAGCAAACCACAGATTTGTGGCTGTCACCATCAATGAAAGGCTTGGAATATGATAAAATAGGGGGAAAAAGGCTGGGCAGGAAAGAGCACATGCCTTATAAAATAGAATTTAAAATAATAGCTATCACCAGCAGAACTCTATAGGAAGCCCATGCTGGGAAAACAGAAACCCCACCCTGGTGATGGCATATGGTACAAATTGAGGAACGAATTGGAAAACAAAATAGAACGTGTCTTCAGCAGCCCTGAAGATCAAACCACCGGCGTATGATAAGCATGGATCTTTGGAGCCTCTACCTTCCTTTTTGTGAAACAGCTGAAGTCAGGAGGGGAATGGAAAGGAAGTGCTTAATTCCTCCCTCTGGATACCCCACTCGCCAGACACGCATTGTGTTGTACCTTGGGAGTTCCCTTTATCTGATCATTCCATTTAGAGAAAAGTGCACCCCTCCCTACTCATTCCCCACATTGTTACATCACTGATTTCTCATCATTCTGACACATTCAATAATCTAACATGTGACTCCACTGAAAGAACAATCATGGCCAGTGATGTGCTGGCTGGATGAAGTATAAAGACAAATGGAAACTATGAGAACCGTGGAAGAAGCAGATCTCAAAGGGGAACATCAACTCCAGTAATCAGTGAATGCTCCAGGCAGATAGTCTATGAGTTCCAGAAATTCAATTCACCAAAAATTTACGGAGCACCTACTATGTGTCTGCCCTTGGCTATGTCACTAAACAACACAATGCTTCTTACTCCCTGGCTCATATGAAGTAACCTCTGTTATGTGTGTTTGCAACAACGTGGTAGGTTACATTCGGCTGGAACCATGAAGCCTGGCAAGAGGGTTTACTTTATGTTAAATTAACACCATCCTTCCTTGTGAAAATCTAGAGCTGGCAAAAACATGGAAGTGAGGCTCGCCTTGCCCAGGTGGGAAAGGAAAGGGATGACCTCAAGTCAAAAACTGAAGTGAAAGGCGGTTGCTTCTTACCACTCCAGGGGAGAAGAATGCTGATGTCAGAAAAGAAAGTTTTCATTTTCTGGAAGCCTGTTAGGCCCCCTGTCTTATCTAGCGAGGACAGGAATAGTTGGAGGAATCAGGAGGTGCAATACCAGTCAAGGCCAGGTATCCGTGCTGTTGCCTCCACTGCCCAGATACAGTCATAGGCAGACTCCATTTTTGAATATGGACATTTAGGCACACCCAACACGAAAAGCATTTTTAAATGTATTGATGAAAGCCAATTACCCTCTTCTTTTTCAAAGATCACACCAAGGCCTAAAATAACCCCATGTATTTTACCAAGTTGCAACAACTAGTTTCATGTTTGATGTCTACTGGCTTCACTTAATTTAAGGGTAGCATGATGGTCAAGCAGGCAGTTTCATTAAAGATGGAAATTATTTGGGTATTCTAGGCCCCCAAATTGATTGCTCAAGGGGCACTTAACTCATCAACCTGTGGCTTCTAGGTCACTTTTGTTTTACCATTCCCACATCCTCCCCTGCTTTGCTCTCAGTGGTGACCAGGACAGGCTGTGAATAGTTCACCTGTCTCTTCTGCTCTACACTCCTCATACTTACCCCTAGATGGTCTCTTCCAGTATCTTTTACTCTTGTCAACCAGTGGATTTTCTTTACTTCCTGTGTGTCTGTCATGCTGAAGGGTGGGAGAAGAAGAAGGGTGAGTCAATTTGTGTGTGTGTAAAGGTTGTCTAAAATAGTTATTACTTGCTTCCTGCATTTTAGGAAGAAACAAAGGAAAAAAATATCTTATAAAGGAAAACAATTTTTAATGGGATTATTTAATAAAAAAGGTCTTTATTGTTTTAGGAGTAGAGGTAACACATTCTACCTGCATTACCCATTTAATCAGGAGGCATCAATTTATATTTAGTAAGTATACAAATAGAAATATTGTGATATTTTTAAGGAAATAGATGTAGAAATATTATCTGGAAAGCACTATTACTCCATCAATATTCTTTATTTTAGAGCCCACCTCATTTACAAGCCTATCTTATTCATCTACCCACTTAGCAAATATTTACTGAGTCTCTACCAGCTGCTGTGACAGGAGAACCAATGCATTTAGAGCAAGGACACTGTTGTCTAGCAGGGATACAAATACAGCAACAGATGGGACTAGAGATCCCAAATCTCAGTGCCACGTGGAAGAAGTATAGCTCTTTTAACATTTCCAGTAGAGGTGCACATTTTGTTTCTGAAGACTCCATTCAACTAAATCATGATTTCATACCCAGTCCTTAGCAGTGAAGTTTTAGGTGCTGGCACATGTGGTGGCCGGAATGAGGCACTCTGGCAGGTGGCATCATCCACAGCCTTTGACTCAGTGCATCGGGGTCTCATGGTCACAAAGAAGAGCAAGCACTCACATCCAACACAGTTAGGAAGCAGCCAAAGCGGAAGGAGAAGGAGTCTTGGCGCCCTGACGACTCACACGTTGAGTTTATCAGCCTATTTCCATCTGAGCGAACTTACTTCTAGGGAACACTAGAAGGTAAACGTCTCTCAGGGAACCATCATTTGTTTTCACCACCGAAAGTTTTCCTTCTGTGTCTGTTTATGAGAGAAAAGTGAGCCACTTTCTCAGGCAGTAACTGCCACTACTAATTTATTTGCCTTGGTAAGACACTCAGGAACTTGCGCCAGCATTCTCTCTTGGCAATGGCCTGCACCCTAGCAGGACCACCTCTTACAGGTGCTAATGGGCCGTGTGCATGTCCTGCCACCCGCCTCTTACTACCTCTGTGATTGGGGCAAATTATTAAACTATCATACAATTCTGGGAACATAGTGCTATAATCACATTAAAATATGATAATATTTACCGTTAAGTAAATTTGGCACAAAGACTTGCAGATTTAAGCTCCTTGCTTTTGCCATAATTTCCTTGCTGGCCCTCTGTGTCCTCGGAGGGACTTCCAATTTTCAACTACGTTGGAACATGAAATCTCTCTGTTACTAGACCCCAGCCGAGTAAACTGACTTTCATATTCAGATTGTGTTTGGTGCCCATTAGCCAAGACATTTGACCTATGGCATTGACTATGGACCTTGATTTTCCTTCTTTTCAGTCACAAATGCCTTGTATCCCTTGGCTTTCCTCTGTTAATGAATCCTCATGTTGTTATAGTATTTTTGGCCCTACTTTATGCATTTAATCCCAGCATAATTTTTAAATATTTTAAAGACTATACAGGAAACTTTAAGACCAATGTGGAACTAGAGATGTGTACACTCCACACACATTTGCCCCCGTTCTAATTCCACCCATATTCTGTATGTCTTTTGGCTTTTAGAATCTGATCTCACATTTTTGTTTGGAGCCACTTTTACCTTTCTGTTAGTACTGTGTTTAAGTTTTTCTTGGGTAAATGTGTGATTGCCTTGTCAAAACATTGTCCAGTTACTTCTCAGGTCTTTTTGATGCAGTGCTTCTCATCCTTTGGATTGGGCATGTGTGCAGTCCACTCCAAAGGGCTTTTGGGTTCTCTTCCAAATCCTCCTCCATGTGCTTTCGCAAACTCTTGCAGATCCGTTCTATGAGGATACAAGTTAAACTTGCTACTCTTCTTATCCTGGTGGTAAATGTTTTTGGTGCCATAGACCCCTTTGCCATCCTGGGGATGTCCCTGGGTCCCTTCTCAGGATTGTGTCTTTAAATGTGGAATACATCAGATTACAAAGAAACACCATCAAATTGAAAGATGATTAAATTTTTTTAAAATTTTATTTATTATTTCCAGAGAGAGGGGAAGGGAAAGAGGCAGAGAGGGAGAGAAGAATCACTGTATGGTTGCCTTTCACCTGCCTCCAGCCACAGATCAGGCTGGAAACCTGGCTTACAACCTGATTATGTGCCCTGGCTGGGGAATCGAACCAACGACCTTTGGGTTCGCAGGCCGGCACCTTATCCACTGTGCTACCAGCCAGGGCTGATTAAATATTTTTATAACTGATATCATACTAAATCAACTTCTTTCTTGGTTCATTAAGTAGTAAGATCTAAGCACAGAGCTAGTAACTATTATTCTATTATCTCTACTGGTAAGAAAAATCACAGGTACTGTCAATATTACTGTGGTTTGTTATCCACATTCAAAATCAATGAACAGGTTAACTTTCATTTAGAATTCAAAGAAAAGAACTATGTGCGTGTTTTCTTCCATCTAAGTTCATAGATCTCCTGTGTTCCAGCCACAGGTGTTGAGAGGACAGCTAGGCCCCAGTTTAAGGACCCCTGATAATAATAGTTCCTTGTGCTTGAGACTCAGCTCAAATAATCATCCCCTCTTAACATGTTCCCTAAATTTACTAGGCCCACTTCTCTATTGTGTTCCTATCGTACCTTGTTCATATTCTATTGAGCAATATTCATTTATTATTATCATTGCTACTACTACCTGTTTTTCTGTATCGCTCTCTCTCTCTTTTACATACTTGTGTGTATGTTTTTAAAGATTTTATTTATTATTTTCTGAGAGAGGAGAAGGGAGAGAGGCAGAGAGGGAGAGAGGGAGAGAGACATCAATGTATAGTTGCCTTTCACCTGCCTCCAGCTATGGACATGGCTGGAGACCTGGCTTGCAACTTGGTTATGTGCCCTGGCTGGGAATCGAACCAGTGACCTGCGGGTTCACAGGTCGGTACCTTATCCATACTTGTGTGTATTTTATTCACTTTCATTTCCTTGGTATCCAGGACAGGGTCTGGCATATTGCAGGCCCTCAATAAATGTTTGTTTAATAAGTGAATTAAAACTCTAAACAGCTTCCGGTAAGTTTTCCCAAGTCACAGTAATAGAGGGACATGATTTAATTTATTTGCTTCTGCAAGGGCACAGTGTACAACCACTGAACTTTAATAAGATATGTGCTTTCAGCATGTCTTCTTGGCCTAGTCTTAACATTTTCTTCCGTATTGATTTACACCTGCTCTCTCATGAAGTCACCGCCAGTGATTTATAACTGAGTCATTCAAGTGTTTTAATACCTTATGAATACATAAATGAAAAAATTCATTCTATTGTTAGATAAAAATATATTATAAAATTACCAGAAAACAAATAAGTCTTTCTCTTTGTAACTGAGAAGAAAACCTGGCAAAGAAATATTGGTTGTTTATAAGGTATTTATTCTGAATAATGTGCTGGGAGATTATAAGTAACCTTAATGATCAATAAAAAAATGTGCTTATGGAAAAATGTATTCTAATTAGTCTAAGTACATTAAATTTACCACTAAGCACTAGCATGAATTAGTTATCTCAGAAATGTAAACTTTTACTTTAGCATTGCCCAGTTCTGTTCTACATGAAGTCAGACGTCAAAGATCCATTGAAGTTGGCTATCATGTAGTTTTAGTTGATATTAGAAGGTGGAGATACACATAGTCTCTGATAATCAAATGACCACACAAGCACAGAGCATCATACTGAGAAAAACAGAAGGGGACCATAGTTACAACTGCAGCTGAGGGAGAGTGAGCTATGAGCTTCTCGTACTTGCCCTTCAGTGAGATCTCAGGACTGTGGTCAGTCTACAAGAGCTCTCTTTCTCTCATATATTTAGACGCATACTCTCTCCTGCTTCCCTTCTATGTTGTCTCAGGGGGTGGGGAAGGGTAATTTTCTAGGTGGCTACAAAATTCTTATAATTATATATTTCGAGGAACATAGGGTATTTACAAAGCAATGTTAATTCCAGCCTAATGTGAATTTTTGTTCTGTGAGAAAATATTTATCTTATGCTTTAAAAATATTTTTTAATGTAGAAAAAAATCATGGAGACTAAAGAATGTCAATATTGGTTAAGTAAAAGCCATTCCTGCTTCACTTTTATACATTTTCAGATAAAAACAAAATGTATGCTGAGCCCCAGCTGATGTGGCTCAGTTGCTTTAGCATTTTCCTGCACTCAGAAAGGTCTTGGGGTTCTCTTCCCCATCAGGGCACATGCACAGAAGGCAACCAATTGAGGTTTTTCTCTCACATTGATGTTTCTCTTCTCATCTCTCCCCCTCATTTTCCCTCTCTCTGAACATCAAATATCAAC
The DNA here is from genome assembly GCA_004026585.1 of Noctilio leporinus. Classification (NCBI taxonomy): domain Eukaryota; kingdom Metazoa; phylum Chordata; class Mammalia; order Chiroptera; family Noctilionidae; genus Noctilio; species Noctilio leporinus. Next base: position 9,585 of record PVIW01002893.1, on the reverse strand, counting down.
AATAAAATAAAATTTATATTGTGTAAAAGGTAAGAAAAATAGTGAAAAGCTACCGGATCATTGAGGTCACATGATTGTGAAATGTCAGGAAAGGAAATCTAATTATTAAATCCTTTCTTTTTATAATACCACGGTTAGCTTTCTCATTTTAAGAAAAAGGGGGAAAAGAGCCCTCTGAAGTTCTGGGGAGGCAGGGAAGGTTCAGTCCCCACTGGCAGCTGTGAACAGGTTGCTGTGATGATACCACCCCCTTTCCCTACAGCAGGTGCACTCTAACTTCAGGAGAGCACTCCTTCTTTAATTTTTATTGATTTTATTGGGGTGACATGGCTTAATAAAATTATAGAGGTTTCAAGCATACAATTCTATAATACATCTTCTGCATATTGTATTGTGTGTTCACCACCCCCGAAGTCAAGTTTTCTTCCTTCACCATTTATCACCCCTTTACCTTCTCTACTCACCCCCCACCCCCCTTTCTCTCTGGTAATCATCATACTTTTGCCTGGTTTTGTGAGGTTTGTTTGATTTGGCTTTACTTAATCCCTTCACCTTTTTCACTCACCGCCAACACCCCCAGCTATCCTCATGTGCTGTTGGGAATGCAGACTGGTGCAACCACTGAGTAGAGTACTTGCTTACAAACCTACACTGAGGTCACAGGGATCTGTGACTCACACAGGCCAAGCTTTTCAACCTTCCCGAGTGTCAAGATTGGGTATCCTCCTGCTGCTCAGGATTTGGGTCAAGTCACTTTCTTTCTCTTTCTGTCTTCTGTCTTCTCTTTTTTTGGTTTTAATTCTAGAGCGTATTCCAATTTTTATTTTATTTTTCTGCTTAAGCCCTATAGCTCTGCCCAAGGCAAAATGCTTCAGGGATTAGAAAGACAAAACAGAAAAGTCAAATGGATATTGACAGCCATTCCACATGTATAAATTTTAGCAAGGCAAATGTTCAGCGTTATCTCTTGGGACTCCCAGCCACATTAACATCACTAAATTTCTTGATTTTAGGCTCTCACAAAACAACATCAAATAACTGATGAAGCTCCAGCTACTCGTAGCCTTAATTAGTTTAATGTTAATGAATCTCAAGTTAGAGTTCTTGAGTTGACTCACTTTTGGGCTAGATGTTTCTACCCTAAGGGGAGCTTCTTTTCCATCATCAGTCAGGCAAATAAGAAAACCCTTCTCATGCTCTTGTTTACCACTTCAGATACCTTATCCATCTCTTTAACACTGGATGACATGTTGTGAGAGGATGGGCTGGGAATAGACACTACTTACACAAGAAACAACCTAACTTAGCCCTTCTTTCTTCTCTGGCCATTCATAATGATTTCCTTTAAGCCTGTTCTCATGGTTGTATTGATTCAAGTAATGATTTTCTTAGACCAACAAAGTGCATAGTTTAGAATATGGTAAGATCTAGAAACATTAATTCTAATTATTGTATTTACATCTACATATGTATACATGTAGATGTGGTATTTTTCATTTTATTTGTCTTAAGAATTTTAGAGTGGTAGAGAAATAGCATAACAACACTTCACACAATATATACTATAGAAGTTTTCTTTGACCTTTCACATATAATTCATTGAAAGTAGTCAAATGCTTCTAGTTTCCCGGAAGTACTTTTAGACATAACTTTGTAGTTTAGTATGTACTCTGATGTTTTATTTTTGCTAAAGCCAAATGAAATCAAGGCTTTATACCCCAAATGCATTTTTTACTTGTCATAAGTTTGCTATGAATTAGCATTGTGATAATAGTATTATTTCATCTTTAACATAAACATTATAGGAATGTTTATAAATATGATTTGCACCATGATAACATTTAAACTGGGATAACTACTATTTCCTCAACGTATGTTAAACGTTATGGAAAAGTAGGAAAAGCATCTGGTCACCGAACTAATTATCTAGTAGAGCAAAAGACTTTTCTTGAAGGAAGTTGCTTGTTTTTTACAATAATGGTTAGAACTATTACATTATAATGTGCCATCTGGACACTTTTCAATTTTCTTCCTAATAGGAATAAAATTTAAAGACTGAAGAAAGTCCTTCCGAAAGCATATGCATTATTTAATTTTCAAAAAAATAGTGAGAGATTTACTTGCACATTAAGGTAAGATATCTGGGAGCTAGGTTTCTTAAGACCTTCCTTGGGAAGTGTATGAAAGTTGATTTTAGTTAAGGATTTGAAGGCACCAGAGGAAGCAGTGAGCGCTGTAATTCTGAGGGACCCTCTGTGTTATAATTCTCTATTCTTACCTAGTGGTTCCTAAACACTTTTTGTGTGTAAATTAAAAATCAAAATAGTTGTAACTTTTCCTAAGTCTGTGCACTCTGGGAAAAGGTAAATTTTCCTTCTACCCTTCTAAATTCTTATGCCATTCAATGCATTCTCATAAGTTTGCATGCATGTACACACACACACACACACACACACACACACACTCAAAGTCACCATTTAAGGCACTAGACTGGAATAATAACACAGCAAAAATAGCAACAAAGGCATTTATTTCTGTAAACAGGTAATAGGATATATTGATATTCCTCCATTACATCTAATTCCTTCTTCCTTTGATGAAAGATTGGGGCATCTAATCATGCTACAGCCATCCTTCTGTTGCATACAATTTAATAAATGCTCTTTATTTCGCTGTTCCAAATTACATTCCAATGGCTTTTGGGGATCAAACCAAAGTAAACCTCAAAGTAAGGTCAAAATAGCATAATTGTTCATAGGTAGTCACTCAAGTTTAAAACATTGAAAAGTAATGATGGAGTTAATCTTTTGCTGATCTTATGTATGGGGAAAACTGAAGCCTATACAGTCTAAATGTTCTGTCCACCATCACAGGATGATAGAGAGTAAAGCTGTAAGTATAATTCAGGTTTACTTCGACTTTTGTTCCTCTGTCCCTGTGAGCCACACTTTTTACACATTGCCTGCTTTTACCAATGAATACCCATGAGAACATTTAAGGATTGAATGACCCAGGCTGTTAGAATCCTATAGCTCCAGTTTCCCCCGTGGTAACCTAAAAATCCCTTCATAGATGTATTAGAAAAGTTAGTGAGCTTAATTGTAAGCCATTTTGAATTTCTTCTAAGAGGAAGTCGTGGAAAAAATCTTCCTTAGCTGGCATCTCAGAATGCTTTCATCCCTGTAGTTATTGCTCTGGGGTCATTGCTTGTGGAGGCTACTTCATAGGAACCTGAAGAATGCTACTCACAATACGGAGCACTAGCTGTGCTTTACCCTCAAGCTGGAAGGAAAAGCCTCTGGCTACCACACTTAGTCCTGGTACCATCTTCCCTAGCAGTTATGTACCTACGAAATTAAACTTTTGTTGTTGTTTTGAGATGAAAAATAAGATGGTTTGCGCTGCATATGTGTGCATTGCATGGGGAGGGGGGGTGTCATAAATTTTAACATATATTGCAATGCAGCTTCTTCTCAGCTGTTGGTGGCACTGCATAGATGCAGACCCTCACCATTCAGAGTGTGGTCCTTCCTAAGAGCTTATTAGACATGTACAATATCAAGCCCCACCTAAGATCTCCTGGAGATTTCTGTGTACATTAGCATTTAAGAAGCCTGCTGGAAACGTCTTGAACATTCTGTGATCATCTCAATGGTGGTAGTTGGCTTTGCACAGTACATAATACAGACCTTGCCGCTCTGTTCTCCTTAGGTTACTTCTGGTCGCTCCACTGTTAGCAGCAAGCTCAGCAAAGCTAAATCTTAGGTCTTTCTTCTCTGACAAGGCTGGGCTGCAGGGTCGTCACTCCCTTTCCACTATATCCCGTTGTGCTGAGTGATTGCTCAAACTGCCACAATATTTTGTTTACTTACGAGGGCATCTATGGTTGCAATTTTCAATAAATCATAGAGTGCAGTCAGTCATTCCAATAGCAATGAAATTGGAGCAGGAAAAAAAAAATGAATTACTAGCACTGGGAAAACCATTATGCTCTTAACACTTGTATTTAGTTTTTATAAACACTTAACAGGTTAGAGGTGGGCAGGTTAGTGGATTGATGTTTGCCTGCCTACCAACTCTGTTTGCAATTTCACTTCTTTGAGATTGGATACCCATCATGTGTTAAATATTGACAAGGACCTCAGGCATGAGAGAGTCCTTTCCTAATGACAATTCATTTTGAATTATTTATCTAAATGGTAAGAGCAAACAGTTTTAACTTTGCTAATCTAAGTTTTCCTGATAAAAGGGTTATTGAAACTTCTGACTTGATGGCAAATGATACATGGTCCTCCTTAGAGTTAGGACATCACCCGGGGCTCCTGACCCACAAGCCTCACTCAAGGTTTGCGTCCTGCACAGAGACACGTCTGGGATTTGCGGGGCACTCATCCTGTGTGCTGTGTGCTTCTGGTAGGCTAAGGTCATTACAGAACAATAAATGGTTAATTATTAGGAAAGAAAGGAACATGTTGTGGTGGAGAGGGATGGTTCAGAAGCAGTCCAGTCATGGAAAAAGAGTATTTTTCACAGATGTGGCTTAGAATTGCCACCCCATGTTGACAGGAGAAAGCACATTGGCTTTTCAGCAGTTTCATTCTTATTTAAAATCTCTTAAGACAGTGTACCACTCAGGGCTTGCACTTGGGGGAATATGACCCCAGCACCACCACCTCCCTTGGCATGCCATGACAGGGAACCGTGTCCTCAAATCTCAGCATGTTACCTATCGAGCAGGCATTCAATCCATCTCTGAAAGGTCTGCACTCTCGGGCCAAATCAAGAGATGACAGGAGCATCTTAGCTACAGGTTAATATCTTGTTCTGAAAGGGTTATGCATTTTGACACTTAAATTAGTTTGACTAGTATAAGTAGGCAAAATAATTACCCCCATAAGCCGCTGCAAAAGGGTTTTCACATCCCAGTCCCCAGAGCTTGTGAATGGCACATGGCAAAGGAGAAGGAAGGCTGTCTATGGCATGAAAGTTGACAGCAGAAAGATTACCCTTGTTTATCTCCTATTGTGTTTCTCCGAGAACATCAGTTGGCCAGATAGGCACCAATCAGCAAGGTTTCCATCAAGGCTGGCTTGCCATCAGGGTCCTCATGGTTACAGAATAATCTAACAGGTCTTTGTTTAGCGTGAGGCATCACCAATGCTTGTGTTAAACAAGTAGTACATTTTGATGACTTATAAACTTCCTCATACACTGTCATAAAATGTCTTTGTAAATTCCACTCCTCTTCTTTATTCAAAACTGACCAAGTAAATCAGGTAAGAAGGGTACATACATTAACTCATTTGAATAGATACTGTCAACATTGTTCAGAAAAAGTAAGGCACCTGTTGACTGTATCATTATGTGCTCTTCTTAAAAAAAAATACTGATAGCTCTGGCTGGTATGGCTCAGTGGATTGGTGCTGACCTGCAAACCCAAAGGTCACTGGTTTGATTCCCAGTCAGGGCACATAACCAGGTTTTGAGCCAGGTCTCCAGCCAGGTCCTTAGCTGGAGGCAGGTGAAAGGCAACCATCCATTGATACTTCTCTCCCTTTCTTCCTCCTTCTCTGCTCTTCTCTCTGAAAATAATGAACAATAAAAAATAAATATTTTAAAAAGTATTGAAAATACCCCTAATTAAAAAATTTTGCATGATAAGATGCACCTAAATTCTTTTATCAAAATTTAGTATTATAAATAATTTTTCCCCTTTAAAAATAGTTTTTTCTTTTCTGTGGGTATTTCTTCTAAGACATTGTATACTAAAGAAGAAAATATTTATAGCTGCCCAATATGCTTCAAGATAATATTATCAGCCTCTGTGCCTGAATTATACTATTCATTTGATGTTCGTAACAGTCTTGGTTTGCTATTTTCTCTATGGAAATTCTGAACCTTTTATTGAGCAAATAAAGGCAGCAGCTGTGAGGTCCCAGCTTCTTTTTGGTTGCACTCTTACAACAGCTGGCTATGTCAAGTTGAAAGCAATTAGCACTTAGATTGCTCTAAGCCCTATTTTTACTGAGCTACCTGAAAAGCACCCAAAGTACCAGAGTCCTGTCAGATTTCATGACCGAAACAGCTATGGGGATGGTGTTTCTCTTGCACTGTCTGGGTGCAAACATTTATTAATCCAAGTCTCTTGCGAATCCTCTTTAGTGGATGTAAGAACTGTGGTTTTACCCTACTTGCCACCTAACAGGTTAGTCTGTCACATGAATGTGGGCAAAAGACAAGGGACTCCTGGGCCAGAGATGGATAGTTGATCCCTGTAGTACTTGCAGGAGCAGAATAGCGGCAGTTTTGCAGGTTCCCAAAGTCCAATTCCCTTAAGTAATGGGAGTAGGGAGAGTTGAACTCAAGGAACCCCAAACTTCTATAGTGCCCTGCTGATCTGGTGGTCCAGAGAAAGATCGAATCTTTGCTGGGAAGTAAATAAACTTCCTTTTGCTCCAATGGACTTTTGTTGCACAAGCATTCTGGAAACAATAGCCTGGAACAAAGCTATTAGATCATCCATCCACAAGGTGTGCAGAGGTGTGAGAGGCCATGAAGAGTTGCCTCCCAACAATGAGTCTCCTAGATGTAAATAAATTCTTTTCCACAATGGTCAGAATGCTGCAGTATGAACATCATCATAGCTATGTGCACTGCTAAGCCTTTTTCCCATAGAGAAGGATTCGCTTGGATTCCCTAGCAGGATGCAGGTTTCAGTTATGTGATCAACCTGTTGGGAGAAGGCAGCTTAAAATGAATCCATTTTACTTTGTATAAATACTGCTAATATTTAGTTAGGCAGCGATTGGCATGCGGATGACAGGAGGGAGAGCCATGGCCCATAACAAAGCGTTACCCTTTGCTACCCATTTTAATATTGCTGGGTAGCAGCCAGGAAGGTCCAGAGGCTCTCAGCCTTGGCCGGAGGAGTTAAGGATGCTCCCAGCCTGAAATTGTCACAGCGACTCAGACCTGGCACAGGAGCATGACACCGTTAGGCCTGTGCCATCCGGGTCATTGATTTCCATGCTGGCCTGATTGCCGTTTCCAGATCACACTGGACCTGGTCCCATCTCAGGATCTGCACTGGTTCTTGTCTCTCATAGGTCCCTTTTTGCCAGACAACCCAGGCTCACGTCCTTACTCCCCCACACCTTCCTCCAGTGTCCCCTTGTCAGAGAACCACCCTGCACTGCAGGACCTGCAGGCATACAGCAGCGTTCGGTCTCCCTTACCCTGCTCCACTCGTCTCCTCTTCCAGTACATCACACAATTTATTGAACAAAGAGTGAAGCGCAAGGAGCAGGGCTTTTTCTCTGTTTCATAGGTGCCTAGATTGGAGCCTGGCACATAAGAAACAAATTTTTTCAATAGTTTCTGAATAATGAATGAAGGAATGCTAATGTTGGAGGGTTTTCTTTTTCTTCCTTTTCCTCCTCCTCCTCCTCCACCTCTCCTCCTCCTCCTCCTCCTCCTCCTCCTTTTTTTGCCTTATTCCTAGGAACATATATGATGTATCATTTTCAAAATAGCTCAGGCCAGGTTGGAGCCTCTATTTGTGGGTGGGAAATAGTAATAAATGAATGAAGCATAACCACAGTGACCCTGTTGATGATAATAATGAATCACATTGATAAAGTGCTTTTCTCCTTCTACCTTTTTTTTGGGGGGGTGGAATTCCCCACAGTGTCGGAGTGATGGATTATCACCATTCCTTGTAGGAAGATGGCTATTCCATCTTAATGCAGCTTTTAGAAATGAAAAAGAATGCCTGCTGCAATCAACTTTTAATTATCTACACTAACAGAGTGCTGATGCTAAAGAAATCATCCCCAAATCATTTACATTTGACTTCAGGATGCACCACCGGCTTGTACCCTGAAAAACAAAACGCAGGAAGCAGTGCCCCATAGTAGAACAAACTCTCTTCTGAGAGCTGGGAAACTGGGTTTGGTAGTGACTTGGGGTATGCGGTTGAATTGCATTCCCAAAGATGGTATGCTGGTACCCTAACCCCCAGAAGCTCAGAATGTGGCCTGACTTGGAGATAAGCGAAAATAAGTTCAAGTGAGATCATGGGGGTGTGCCCTAATCCAGTAAGATGTTTCCATAAAAGGGGGAAACAATGGCTGCAGAGATGGGCATGTATGTGGGAGAGTGCCATGTGAAGATGGGAGTTACGGTGTCACAGGCCAAGGAACTACTAGAAGCCAGAAGAGAGGCCTGAAGCGGACCCTTCCTTAGCATCTTCACAGGAAGCATAGCTCTGTGGACATCTTCATCTCAGATTTCTAGCCTCCAGATCAGCGCAACAACACACTTCTGATGTGTGAGCCACCCGTCAGGGCTGTATTATAGCAGCCCTAGTAAACTAGCACGCTAGGTGACTCCCTCATGTGCGGTCATTTCGCAGACAATTCCTTCTGATCCCCAAGCCTCCCTTTCCTCACCTGTGAATAGAAAGCAAAGTCCTTTGCTGCTCTGAGGCTCTATAATGAAAGCTCCCTACATAGACAGAGTCCCCATCAGCCCTACTTTTCCCAATCTAGTGGGAACCCCCCAACCCATCTTGGTGTCCTTTAAAATAGGTAATGATTCTAGAAGATAGGTCCATGCATAACCCACACAGCAGATAAAATGCATGGGATGTGATCTACTCAAATTTGAGTGTTTCCGCTGGAGGACTCACAGGTTTAATATTTTCACATTAAAAGAATAGCAAGCGTAGCATTCCATATTGTGATAATCTAACTCATCTCTTTTTCTGTTGGCAGAATCTATTCTGCCACCCAATCCCCAACCCTTTTCCAGGTGCTGTTAGGTTGAGTGAGCATAGGTTTTCCTTAGGCATTGCCATAGGAAAGTCAGCCTGTTACAGGTTAACACTAAGAGTGAGGATCTGACTTTTATCCCAGCTGCCATAACTTTCCAAATCGCTACTCCACTGAATTTTCTTCTCTGTTGCCTTGTTTAATATTTGAAGTAAATGCAGGTGGGTGGTACTTGCAGCACGTAATCTAAAACATGGACAAAGAAAGATCAATGGAAACCATTGCTCCAAAGGACACTCCTACTTGGAAAATATTTTTTGAAGAGCTACTTGCTTTGTGATGGGCCTCTTCACTGTACTTCTGTGAAAAAAGATAGATGAATTCCTTCAGCTGAGTATTTCAAATATGAGAGTTGCTCTCCAAGAGAAAATTATACCCAGGAAATAAGTGTTTAATTTAAATAAAAGGTTTCCAAGTATTCTGAGAAAGTCACCGACTTTTCAGTAATTGTAGTTGATTCCTAGGAAGTAAGTGGGAGGATTGGTTTACTAGGTATAAATAATTTAGTACTCTTAAAATGGAAGATATCTTTTTTATTTATTTTATTTTTTTTTTAAATTTTATTGTTGTTGTGTTACATCCATCCCTTTTTTGCTCCCCTCTGTCCCCCCACCCACCCACCCATTCCCCCCAAAGTCAATCCCACCTGTTGTCCATGTCCATGGTTCCTTTATACTAGGTTCTTGTCTAAGCTGCTCCCCATCTTTGCCTCTACCTCTCCCTCCCCCCTACCCCATTCCCCTGACCACTGAAG